>OMNZ01069861.1:38806-60101 GCA_900303255.1 Lesueurigobius sanzi | reverse complement strand
TGGAGAAACCCCTTAGTGCAGTGGTTCTCAACCTGGGGGTCAGGGTCGGGGTCGCCAGATCATTTCAGGGGGTCGCCAGATCATATTGAAGGCATATTTTCCTATGTATACGGCATATGTACCGTATTTTCCGGACTATAAGTCGCACTGGAGTATAAGTTGCACCAGGCAAAAGATGCATAATGAAGAAGAAAATAATATATATAAGTCGAACTGGACTATAAGTCGCATTTTTAGGGGGAAATTTATTTTACAAAATCCGAGACCAAGAACAGAACGAGAGAAGAACACACTTTCTATTCATTTAGTATTTGTATCTGTTAGATCTACAAGGCATGTTTGTACTGTCTGGTCTGGACAATAAAGTTTTCTATTTCTAACAAACATTTCATCTCGAAAGGCAAGTTATAATAATAATAGCATAAAACAGGCTGAACAAGCTGAATAGGTGTCTGGTACTGTATGTTAACGTAACAAATGAACAATTATTCAGATACCTATTGTATAAAGAACAGAATCAGTGTGAAAATAATGAACATATGAAATTATATATTTTAATATATAAGTCGCACCTGAGTATAAGTCGCAGGATCAGCCAAAGTATGAGAAAAAGTGCAACATATAGTCTGGAAAATACGGTAGTTTGAGTGGAAAAAAACATTTGTTCAGGGGGTCGCGAAACACCAGCAGTCATCCTTTTGGGGGTCGTGTGCAAAAAAGGTTGAGAACCACTGCCTTAGTGTGAAGATTTGGAAATGTAATTGTTTCTAGGTGAAAGTTTTTATGTTAAGAGAATGAAAATCTGAAAATTGACTTGTGCCTGTAGTGTCTCCTTATAAGTATGTATTAGATGAGTATTGTTTTTAAGAAAAAAAGTATTGCCGTAATATGGAAATTCCCTGAAAATACATACAATTATGCAATGACACCGCATCGGTCTAATTATAGTGGTTAGAGGCGTGATTCAGACAAGATATAACAGCGCTTATTTAGAGCAAGATGCAAAAGGGCAGGACACTGTTTACCAACTTTGAGCTGAAGAAACTGACTCAGCAACAGACGTCTGCTGCAAAATGTACCAGAGTAGGAGTCGAAAATTCATCTTGGTGTAGTGTTGTGAATATCCATTTATCCATTTTTTAAAGATTGCAAACTTCCCGAACAAGCTTACCCTTTGAAATATGACTGTTATTTAAGCAAAAAATCAAACATGCTCGTCAGAAAGTTGTTCGGACATGATGAAAATATTTCATTACACGCTTTGCCCAGTGGCTACATGTCTGTGAGAAATAAATCAACTTTGTTTTGATCAAATCTTTGACCACAAATGTCATGTTGGTAAGAAATGTTTTTGGCAGGAATCAAATTGTTATTGCATACTCCTTACTGGACACTATTCACTATTATTAAAAATATACAGTATATTATGTAAACGTTTCTGTTTCCTGGTTGTGGTGATACTGCAGCTCGGTCTTTCATTTGATTTAGTTTTAACCAAATGTGCCAAATATTTCTTTCCAAACCTGCTGCCAAAGCCAAAGGACAACACCCAAAAACTCCTTTTAATGTTTATCGTTTTACTGCCAAAAACATAGGACTCAAGGCATGTTCTTTTGCAAGTCACTTACAGCCAGTTTCATCCAGAGAAGGAAGAATGTATGACCACCTCTTGCTATAATATGAGGATATCTGTTCTGTACATACTGTAAGTAGCACCAGTTTTAATACGGTGGAAAGAGTTTAACAGGAAGTGACAAAGTCTTAGTTTCATTTCTCTCTTTTAGTCTTTTAATAAATGAAATAATAATTTCCGTGTTAATGAGGCTGTTTCAGTGGTGCGTGATAGCCTCGTGCAGTCCTTCACTGAGCAAATGAATACAAAAATTCAACACATATGATTGGAAAAGATGTAAAAGTGCAGAAAACACAGCAATTTCTCATTATTACATACTTATTGGCAGCAGTAATACAAATGGGCATCATAGGCAAGGGTTCTTCAGTCTTCATCTGTACTCTGTAGTTGGACGGATTCGCTCTTCATCCAAAAGGCTTCATTAGCAAATGAGGGACTCTGCACAACCGTGGGTCTCTCAAGGCGAAACCAGTAGGAGGAGTTGACCTCTAACTCCCACCTCTCTTCAACTCCTCCTACTGGTTTCGCCTTAAGAGACCCACGATCGCGCCAAGTCCCTCATTTGCTGACAAAGCTTTTTGGATGAAGAGCGAAACCTCCTCCACTCCAACTACAGAGTACAGATGAAGACTGAAGAATCCTTGCCTACGATGGACAACTCCTGTACGACTGAGAACCTACTCAGACACATGGCCGTGTTAAATATTCCGGTGTATGTAAAGTATGTGATTCAAACCTGTGGGTGATGCAGCGCCTGGCCCTCACCGTGACTCCAGAGCCACAGCTGCGACTGCACTCTCCGAACAGGCCCCAGGCATCCCACGAGTCTCCACCAGGACCCTACACGAGAGCAGTCCGGTTTAAAATGGGAATTCAAAATGATTGTAGCAAAGCAGAAAGAAGATAGTCAAACTGGACTTACGTATTAAGAGGGCTAGACAGACAGACTCATCCCAAGTGAGTTTAGTAGCGCGCAAGAGTTCGAAAGTACATACAAGGAGGATGAAAGACTTATTACTCTTAATCGGCACCACAAGGTAAGGTTTAGGGCGTTATTAGCTAATAATGCCCAAAACGTTACCTGGTGCCGAATTAAACTCTTTGGGAGCTCAACAGCGGTGCAGAGTCTTTCATCCTCCAAACTGGACATATTATCATCATATACTGTATTTATTACTTTAGAGAGGGTGCCCCGAAGTCATCACACAATCAGAGGGTAAAAAGTAAATGTCTCTTAAAAGTGTACGACGCAGCAAAAAAATCAAAAATCATGTCAAATAATATGTATTTATATTTGTTTGCTGTAGAGAGAGTGTGAAATCTCACGAATCCCAAAATAACAGGTAGTAAGATGCCATGGGACAGTGTGGCTCAGTTGATAGAGTAGCACCCATCCCATAATGATTATCGTCTTACCATCACTGAGTGAATAAATACCTTCAGTCGAACTAAAAGGAGCTTGTCAAGCTTGTAATGCACAATATTAATCTAACCAGTTATTATTATCATGCCTGTTTAAAGCCTGGAGGAAGGACGCGTTGAGGTGAAATGTCCACAACACTTAAACTACGGAGTACAGATGACGACTTTAAAACTTTGTCTATTGAATCAAACATGTCTAAACTGCACGCTTGGTTTTCCTGTCGCCACCTCAAAAGGATCCGCTTAAAGGAGGGAAGAAGACACTGTAGTAATTGAGTAATTCACATGTTTGCTTTGTTGTGTGTGTTTCTGTGTAAATTCACCGAGTGCACTGGAGCCAGGAGCAGCTGCAGCGCCACCAAAGGCAGGAGCGTCTTCATTGTTCCCTGGAAGCGAAAGAAAACGCACACATCCAGAGTTAGTCACTGTGACTAACGAGGGGCAAGACATGCAGCAACTTTTTCACAAACAAGCTCGGGCAACTATAGAGAGGAAGCCGTCATGGATGTCTGACATAGGCCGCCATTCACCAGAGGGTCTCCGGAGTTCACAGAGACGCGCTTGACTTCTAAACCCCACAAGCAACAATGCAGCCCAAATGATGATGATGATGCTACAGGACTTGACAGGGACACCATGATCTTGCTTTAAGTGCTTCCACGAGGGCTGCCAAGTGCATAAATCTGTTCAATCGGAGGATGTAGGAGTGATTTAGGAGAAGATTTAAAATGTGTAAGGATTGTAAAACGAAACATTTGCTAGTGGTCTGTGGTTTTGGGTCGATGCCACCACCACCACCACCACCACCAGCTGCTACTGTGTATAAGCAATGTAGGCTGAAGGGATGATGCTATGGTGCCTAAAATACTTGAAGATGAAGTAAATGTATTATACAAATTAGCAGACTAAATAATTGGTAACTAAGGATGTTACTCCTGAAATAGTTCACCCACTTTTGAAGGTTACCAAGGTCAATTTACTTCAATATCCACAATGTTGTAATGAGCAAATAAAGATGAAATTATGATCAAAACAACACAGTCACAGTCATTTTAACACACTGTGACTAGGGCTGTGTACCTTTGTGAACCTGGCGATACCATACCTTGATCTCAAGGTTCACAATACAAACTATTTTACATTTTTCCATGATTTTTCCCCCAGTCCTGCTGCCACTAACACCTGAGGGGGAAAACGATACTAAGAGCCACGATATTGATGCTGTATATTTTTTAATGACACCGATACGTATCTAGGTATCAATATTGTGAGCACACCCCTAACTGTGACATTTCTACACTTCTTTAGTAGATAAATATTGGAAGAACTGTACCCAGGGAAAGGCTTGTGATGTGACCCACTGAAAATGGTTCCGCAACCCACCTTTGGGTCCCGAGTCCCACCTGTTGAGAACCACTGCTCTAAATCTTTCACCTTTTAACAATTGTCCCATCAGGCAAGAGTGTCAATATGAGCATGAGTGGAAAAATAGGGTACAGTACTATGCCATGATATTATGTAATCGTACTTGCTGCTTCCATAATGAGATATAAAAATGTTGTAACATAGCTATAAGCATTGGCAAATATTGAAAATGAATAATTTAACTATTTACAAGTGGCCATAATTGTAAAATAGTAAAGCAATAGTGTGGCTAAGCTTTATGCATACCATCTTAAATACAAGGGGTCACAGTAACAAAAACTGAAACTGCAAAAACAGAGGGACTTTCACCAGTTTCATCATCATCTGTCGGGACACACAACTCTGCCCTAAAGTTTTGCATGATAAAATCCTCGCATTGCCTTCCATTGTACTTGATATTGTACACAAAATATTTCCACAGCCTCAGGTGAACACAGTGATTTAATTCAGTTCGATTAACAATTACAGGTCAGTCAGCAGAGAACGTGCACCGTCTTGTGTGTGTCTGATACCGAGCGCATTCATAACACTCATCCATGTGCTGGCTCCCAACCCGGAGTTATTTATTTGGCAGAAGGTAAGGTAGTAATAAGAAATAACCTGTCCTCAGGTGCTTGGAGACTTTTGGTATTTCAGAAAAAAACAAAACAATATCTGTTATGCTGGTCTTAAAGGAATCCACTTGGAGCAAAGGGATAGAACTATCATGGCATTCAAGAAACACATAAAAACTACAGTATTAACGAAGTATGAACACTACTGTGGATTGACTTTTTGTTAAAGGTTTTGTCAATAAATAAAATAAAATGAAAATTGAAAGTTGTCTGTCTGCGTGGTTACTTTCACAACATCATCAACATTAGACTACACATGTAAATATTAAAAAGTCCATATTGATTCAACCTTTTCAAGAACAGATGGGCCAATTGAGATTCACAACAAACCATATGTTGGTGCTAAATCAACTTAATAGAATGGACATAAACATACAAAAATGGACTGCACTTGCTTACCGTGAGCTGTAGTGGTTGTGGATGCGGTCTGGCTGCCGCTGCGGAATGACACTTCAGAGAGCGCAGCCGCCCGAGTGTGGTCCGTCAGGTGAAATAACCGTCTGCTAAAGTTTGTCCCTGTATTTATACGCGGTAGCTTTCTGAATGGACTTCTGTTTCCCCCCGTGTGTCTTTCTGTCCCGGATCCAAACGGAAACAGGGCACGAGAGAGAGAGAGAGAGAGAGAGAAGAGAGAGAGAGAGAGAAAGTTCCAATCAACTCTCGAGGGATACAGCACAGCCTCCTCCGCGCGTCATCGCTGCGCTTTTAAACGCGTGCGTAATGTCCAATCACGGCCCCACGCTGTTTTTGGATCTGTTCACGTGCAGTCTGTCATTAGAGATAGTAAAAATATCAGTTAATCAGCGCGTTCGTTTGTTGTAGGCGCTCGCCATAAGTATTTCTTTGATGACTTGTGGAGGAACTTTATGTCCCCACACTCACCTAACCAAAGTCCTTATTATCGTGCTGCTCTCTCCCTCTCGGCGTGTGTAATGCCAGGGTAACCGTGCAAAAGGCCAGCACCCATCAAAGCCGCTGGCCCCGTGGAAAGGCAGGGTTATCATTTGAGGCTGGGAATTGGTGCCAAATGTTTAGATAAAAAAGCTGATGGTTGATGTTTGGAATGAATGGGGAGTTACGGATCTGAAGTGGGACCACTCACATCTTGTGTTCTGTCATTGCTTATTCTGGGAATCTTGCAACTAGTCTGTGCATGATGATTACTGACATTTGTGCATCTGGCTCCTGATAAAGATGAGTTAACTTCTGCAGATAATGACTGTGCTGTATGCCAGGTCAATGGTACCATTTCAAAACCCTTTCCAAAGATTGAAGACAAAAATGACAAAATGAGTTTTGTATTTTTGTATTTTTTATTTTTCCCACTGAATGTAGGAAAAAATGCACATGAACAAACAAGTTGTAGATGCAGCAGGCAAATCCAAATTGTCCTGAAAGGCACTGTACCTGATTTTCTTTCTGATATTATTAGTGGAATGGTTTGTTTTGCCCTCTTTTATGAATGAATGAATTCAACTTTAACAGTAAAGCAGTTTTGCCAATTCCATGAGCTTGCAGGCTACTTGTCTAGCATTTCTGTGACAGACCCTATATACTACCATGCAAGTTGTGAA
This sequence comes from Lesueurigobius sanzi, assembly GCA_900303255.1. Classification (NCBI taxonomy): domain Eukaryota; kingdom Metazoa; phylum Chordata; class Actinopteri; order Gobiiformes; family Gobiidae; genus Lesueurigobius; species Lesueurigobius sanzi. The sequence goes on along the minus strand of OMNZ01069861.1, from coordinate 53,433 downwards.
ATGTCATTATAAACTGATCTCTGAAGAAATGGGATATTATAAGGGCTGTTTCTAGCTTAGTAAGAAGTGGATGCAATATGCTTCTTTAGGGCCCTTTGTCAAAGATTTCAATTCACAATATGATCCATGTCCATACCACAATACTACTTAAGTCAATGAGGATGTACCTGGTCCTGGTACATCCTTAAAGTATTGGATGGAAACAGAGATCTCTGTGAAGGGAATTACAGTATATTGAATTTTTTTAGGGGTACGATACTGGAAAATATTCTTTCCTGGTAATAACACTAGTGCCTGCAACAGTCTGCATTGAGCACCATTCAACTGAAAATAAAGCACAACATACTACACCGATATACATTTATGCAAAACTGTACAAAATAATTATTGTTTTGAAGCAGTTTCTACAGAGTCTTCTTTGTTTCAAATATGAGGTTTGGTGCTTCTCCCTCCTATGATTACAGCAGCTATATTAAATCTGTCTGAATTGCCCCACTTAACTGCATCTGACAGCACTGAAGTCACTATGTTATTGTGAACATGCTAAAGGCGCTCAGAACGCCATAGTAAAGTGAATATTTGGGGTTTTGAAGGGGAAACCTCAAAGCCACTCCGACAGCTAAGATTAGCCCTCCGCCAACACATGCAGCCCATGCCCCTCCTCTGTCATGTTCACTTCAGGAGGTGAGGTTTCTCCAAAGCACAAAGAAGTGCCCGTAAGTGCACCCAAATTAAGCAAAGTTATGTCGTTGTGGCTCCAAGTAAAAATACGGTTCGTTTTGGGGATGTTGAGAAACTTTCATGGCAACAATTAAAATGTTATGGGCCATATAAAAGAACATGTTCATCCGACGTGTGATAAGCAATCAAATGCTTTAACACCTTTGGAGCAAATTTCAAACCACACTTATTATGTATTTCTGGTTGCAATAAAGGCAAAATGAGAGGTTCACCAGTTTCTCTGTCAAAGTCGTGCACAAGGCGTTCCCGAGCACCAAAAGATAGGTCTATATAACCATTTTGATAACCATTTTTCTTGTTTTTGTCCCTCAAAATCTCAACAGAAGTTCAGCATATACAGATATGCTCATAAGTTTGCATACTTGATTATTGTTGGCTTTATTCAGAGAAAATGAATGATAATACAAAAAAATCACTGATAGCTAGTGGTTATGTGAAGCCATTGTGAAAAAAAAAACAACTCTTTTCAGAAAATAATGATAATTAAAGGTACCAAAATGACCCTGATCAAAAGTACACAAGTATAAGTACATTTATGTAACCTTACTGGTTAGGACCAGGGCCAAGCAGGTACTAAAAAGACTACCAGTGAGCAGTAAAGTGCATAACACTTCATAGGCAGGAAGAGTAGAGTACAGCAGTGCCATAAGTTGACACAAACAGGTTTGAATGCCTACCAAATCTAACAGTTGTCACCTGTGATCTGTTTGCTCGCAATTAGTGTGTGTATAAAAGGTCTGTGAGGCTCCTGACAGAGCCGTGCATCTTCTATCCAGAGCTGCACTGATGTTTCTGGTTTCTGAGTCAGCAAAAGTATTGGCATAGGCTCTGCGAAAAATTAATTTTCTCTGGCAGAATTTTAGATTTTTTTTGCCCTTTTTCAGAGTATGTAAACTTATGAGCACAGCTGTATAAAGATAGTTCCAAGTTAAGTCACTAAATAATGTCCCTTTCGAAAAAAAATAATAATAAAGAAAAGAATCACTGACATCTCTCATCCCCATAGTGTAAATAAGCAGTGTCAATTCGGACCATGAGACCTCACCATACAAATGCAGCACATAAAGACTCCTATAACTATTACAGTATTCAAATATTCTGGCAACCCAAAGAGTCGAGCTGAAGTGCAGCTTATGTCCAGTGGACCATGACAGTTAGTTCACATTGGGTTGAATCGGAATCAAATATTTACAAATGTGCAGTGCCCTAATGCATGGGTCCAGGGATAAACATGTCACCTTTCCTCTCGGTTAGCGGAACGTAAACTGGCCACGTCCTGACAGCGTATCATTAAAGCGGTGGCAGAGTTTATGTCGAAGCTGAACTTGATGTTTAGTTTGACAGTTTGATGTAAATGGACTAGAAAAAAGCTGCAAGCTAATAATATGTGCTGTGGATCTTTCACCATCTGCAGCATTCTTTTTGTCCCAGTAGATATAATATACAGTATAATGCCTGAAAAAGCAAGATGACCTGTACATGTATAGTTATTTTAATAGCTCCTGCGTTAATGTAAGATTAAGAGTCGTAGGCAGAACCAGAATAGTCCTTAATCTCTTTTCATTTCTCTACAGCAGTGTTTTTTTTTAAACATTTCACACCAAGTCCCATAAATTATTTGACCTTCCAAGTGCCACCAGGCTCAGATCTGGATCAAATCAGGGCTAAAACTGGGTCTAAAACTGACATAAACTGGACTAAACTATCTCTAAACTGGGTGTAAACCATGTCAGAAAAAGGCCTACACAACTTGGATGCATTACAGGAGCAAAAATGAAACAAAACTGAATAAAGTATAACATTTTGCATGACCATGAGAGCCACCTGAAGAAGCAGCAGTCTGAAAATGTCAATTAAAATATCGCAAAGCAGCTGCAGCTCATCACTGTATCTTTGGATCTCAACACAAATGCCCATTTTCCAGGGTTCACACAAGGGAGGTTTTCTTCTCTGTCACCTTGAAGATAATCATGTATTTTTACCTTTCCCAAGTCCCAAAATAGATGACCACCCACTTCTCCGGGGAATCTAAACACACTCCCACCAATCTAATAAACTCTTTACAGGTCAGAGTGAAGCCTTTAGTCAGCGAGCGTGTCTTTTTAATCACATACATTTAATTAGCACAAAGCCTTTGCGTACAGTGTAAGATTATCTACTTCTTGCTTGAAGACCTCAGAGCTTTCTTGGTCGTTAAGTCTAGCCGTGGCTTTTAAAAGCAGCCCTAAGCCACAAGAACTACAAGGCTTTACGTTTTAACCTCCTAAATGTACACATATGTTACCCAGAGAAACAAGGATCTACAGTGGGGTGCCCGTTTTAGCTATCCCACTGCCCACCCAGTCCTCTGTTCCTGCCACTGGGGCCAGTCTTTTTGGGCAAGGTCCTCCTCCGCACGCGTTCCCATGATCAGAGATGCCTGTTCAGCTTCTGGGCTTGTCGCTCCTTGGCGTTGAAGGCGTACTTTGTGTCTTGCAGCTGATCGATGACCTCCTTGGCCTCCTTCATTTCGGCGCAGAGTTGGGTGTATTTCTCCAGCAGCTCCTGGTTCTCTCTGCGGAGCTCGACCACCAGCTGGCTCATCTCCTCCGCCTGCCTCCCACAATGCACTTTGAGCTGCTCCATCTCGGACAGCGTCTCTTCCATGCGCTTCACCAGTTGCTCCAGCTTGTCCTTGTTCATTTCTGACATCTCGTTTCAGTTTTAAAGAGCAATTTCAGCCAATTTGTTTGAGCTCCAAGTGCCCTCTTCCTCGTGGAGCGTGTTGTCGGTCTGAAAGCTAAAGCTAGAGACTAATCCTTAATGGGCCGTCCTGCAGTGGATGACATCCCGGTGTAATCTACTTTGTGGGGCTATCCTGGGAGAGCTCAAATGTAAATTGAGACAGCACGCCACATTGTCCCCAGCTCAACCCCTCATGAAATAATTAAGACAATTTGTAAACTTATTTTCCTGCTTATCATATTACCAGTTTTCATCTTTTATCTCATGTTTGTTCAAGTTATAATGCTCATAACACTGGCCAATAGGGGTCTCTGCCTGAGGTCTATTTACAGAAGGAAAGTAAATTTAGTTACACTCAAAGACCTTCATAGTACTCATAATTTATAGGCCAAAGAATTTACAAAGCTTTCCGAATCATTATTTATTTATAAGCATCTAAATGTTGTATGTGTTGCTGTAGCCTGGCCTTAGCCATCCGTAACTCCGGTCAATTATCATTTCCCTACATGTTACGTCTGGGTCTGATCTCAGTGGCCGCGATACATAGGTTGAACTTCATCCTAGCCATTCAGCGAGCGGGGGAGGCGGGTGTTGACCAAACGCTGCGATTGGGTAAAATAAGATCCAATCATTTCAAACTTTAAAAGGAGTTGACCCCTCCCACCTGAAAACGGAGCTCAATTGTGAAGATCCAGACCCTCTGTATGAAATGAGTACGAGGGTATGGCAAGACCAGGCTAGTGTTGCTGTAGTGACACTGCCTTGTCCTCGTGTCTTGGTAAAGAAAATGGTTTGTGCTTGATGTCTTTTATGGCAGTGATTCCCAAACCAGGGTCATCAGCTGAATGTTGGACCCCAGGAAGAATAGCGACAGCATGACTGCGCCAATGGGGATCCTTTCAATAAACATAAACATCAGCCACAACTGGGGTCCCCCAAAACTTCACAGGAGATTACCAAAGCATCTTGAAAATTGGAAAAAGATATCCAAAAATTAAATCATAATGAATGGAAGCAATTGTATAGTATTGTAGTCTATTGATAAGAAGATTAGGCCACTGAAAGTGCTGGGGTCACTGGTGAGCACACTGGTAAAACAGGGGTCAATGTTTTTATGGTCTAAATTACGGCTGCACGATATTGAAAAAACTTGCGATATGCGATACTATTGTGATAAAACCGTTCCACTCAATTCAGACACATGTAATATATTTTTCAGCAAATTGTGTAAAAAAAAGAAGACTCCAAAAACATCAACAAAATTAGGAAAGTTATAAGTAAAACTGAACTTCTGCACATTTATCAGTTCAATGCATGTTTGGTTTTAGAGAGAGTTGACAAAAGAATGTAAAAATCTCAGATGGAAGTGAATTTGTGATATATTTTGTGGCTTCTTGCGATACAGATATTTTCTGCGATATGTTTACCATTGCTTTGTAAATGCTTACTTTGTAGTTATAAGTGTGTACCGCTGCATATAGGTTAAACTTACCAAGTAGCATCACTCTTATTCAACATTACAACGGTTTGGAAAGAGAAAAACAAGCAATGGTTATATTAAAATCTATTTTTGAAAGGTCAATTCAAACAATAGACTTAATCCGTTTCAGTACAGCTTCACACAATTAAGATCAGTCGAGGCGTACCAGGTGGAAAGATCATCCGCTACCGTCACATTTGTGCTGTGTATATGTGACAAAAGTTCCAAATGGCATGAATAATTCTTGTTTTGTTTCATTTTATTAAAAAAAAGAACACAAACTTAACTCAAATTTATACCCCTTGCATAACACACACAAATGCATGTGAAAAACAGAGCGAAGCCACTCAACCGACAATCACTAAATACAAAACTGAACAAATTAAACATTGTTCCCTCCTTTTGTCTCTGCAAACGCTAGTGCAACAAAACAAAGTCAGTCAGTGCCTCCTTCACCAGCGTTACACCATGAACAAATAGCAAATCTGGATTCCTAGCCTTACTTTTTGGTTGGTGACATCTCTGCATTGGTTCACATTTTAAGGAATGCATCATTTTCAGTTGTTGCAAAGAGTACAGACATGTGTCAAATAAAGAGGAAAAGTGATTATTTCAGTAGTTCAATTTAAAAAGCTGAAATGCAGATGTTGGATTCATCTGAAGGGGCAACAGGCCTAAAGACCAAGATTGTTGGAAATGATAAGCAAGTCATTTGGAGTGGGTACCCCCTACTAGTGGAGCGGAATACCACAGAATATGGTACACATGCTGCCTAGGACCTTGTGTTTTAGAAAAGCCTGTTAACCACCAAAAGCAAAAAAACTAACAAAGGGGCCATTTTCAAGTGGATTTCGACTGATAAATCTGTCCTTTAAATTGTAGGGCTGCAACTAACGATTATTTTAGTAATCAATTAATCGTTTGGCTGCAAAATTACATTTATCGTCTTTTTATCGAGAAAGTGACACTATTTGAGGACATTTGATGAGAGTAAACTTGAAGGTAATGGGCCTCAAACTTAGTTACGAACAAATTTGTTCTTAGGGCCTACTTAAGAACATTTTGGGCATTCACAAAATTTGTTCTTAGCTGAAAGAGCTCTTCTGGAAGAACAAATCCTAAGAACAGTCAGGAGAACTCTTACGCACAAAAAAAAACATCTCTCTTTAAGAACAGTTTTATCTTCTTAAGAACGCTTTGTGAGTCAGACTTAAGTTTTTCTTAAGTTTCTCCTAAGTTGTACTTAACAACTTTTTCTTCATGAATGAGGCCCAATGTCTGTAAGATGCTTTTTGTACAAGTTTCACATTATGTGAACCTGCTATTCCTCATTTGGAAGCTCAGAACCTCCAGAATTCATCCTGGGATGGTGAGAGAGAGAGTTCTTTTCGGGTTTTGCCATAGAACGTGTTATTCAGAGCTCATTCTGCTCTTTGCATTTATCGTATATGGGACAAAGAGAGGGCCAAAAAAAAAACAAAACTTAAGCTAACAGGCTTTTCTCAAATGGCAGAACCCAGAGAGTATCCATACCAATTTTGGCGCTTGCATCTGAATAAATTTGAAATGAATCATTTGCTCTGCTGTACCCACATCTATCTTTACGTACCTGTAGATCGATAAAGCTTCCAATCACATTTTAATTTCCGGCTGTCTTGTTCCTCAAAGAAACCCCCAGCAAAAAAGAAAAACTTGAAACACAATTTGTGTGTAGTCAACGTTATTTTACAGTTAAATGTAGCATAGTTCGGAGACAGCACCAGGCAAGCTTTGTGGCCACATGGTCACAGCTTACAATCCCCCAGGCAGTTCATTAAAAATAATGACAAAAATCAACCACATAGATATATTGAAATTAAGCACGTTTCTGATCCACTACCAAGACGCCGTTGAGCAAGGCACTGAACAGTCAGTACACAAAGCCACGGGCCGCACGAGAATGTGTGTCCAGTTGGTCTAGAAAGTATACCTTAAATTATTGCTTTTTTATTATGCAACAACTTTAATATGACAGAATTGAAGTAGTTTTATTTATTCAAATTCTACAATCAGAAAGTACCTTTCAAAATCTTTCCAAAGGATCTGATTGAATGCTTATGTGAACTTGAAAGTTAAGCTTTTGCATATCTGTCCAGTATCAATCTGTAACTTAATATTGTCAATTAAGTGTAGATTTTTAAAGGAATAGGCCACTATTTTCCATACTGAGATATGTTCTTACCTGAGCTTAGACGAGTTGATGTGTACCGGTCTGGTCTTTGCGCGTGTCCTCGGTTACGTAAATAGACTGAAGATGTTGTTAGCATTAGCCTCTGCTAGCGTATTCTTATGGGGAAAAACTGGGGTGAAGTTAGAAACCACCAAGCTCTTCCACGTTTTGTGTTTTTTGTGTAACTATACTTGGATTGTAGCCTGGCTAGCGCCAGACTAAATATCACAAGTGAATATTTAGTCTGGGAACCACCCATTCATTTTCTCGTAGGAGAGGTGTGGTTTACGATTGTCCATAGCCGTTTATTGGATGCTACGAATGTCTATCATATGCATCTGCACGTAGCCCAGAGCACAATCGTATCAATTGTATCCGATGACGTATGAGCCTCAGCTAATCCAGTCTGTCCAATAGTTCACATCATCGTCTAGCCGTTCCAGCCCCGTTCTGTGATTGGTCCCCAAATCCCTGCAAAGATTTCGGCCTTGGTTTCCAGGCTGTTGAGCAGTTCGAAAAGATTCGAGCGCGAGCAGCATGGGTATTTCCAGGCTACTTGGATCGTGTAACTACTCACACAACCATATTTAAATAGGGAAAACGTCTATTTACGTGACTGAGGGCACGCACAAAGACCAGACTGGTACGCATCAACTCATCTAAGCTCAGGTAAGAACATATCTCCGTATGGAAAATAGTGGCCTATTCTTTTAAACCAATAAATAAGGTTTACATTATTTGATCGACTGCCACACAATAAAGCAGGAATAAAAAAAGGGTGGTGAAAACTTTCTGGACCCACTGAAAAGTCGCTCCCCATTGAGGCACGCTGTTGTGAATATTGAGACCTCTTTATGCTCGTGGTGAGTGGAATCTGGTTTATAGATGAGTGCTGCAGCATGAATGACGCAATGAAGAACGATAAAGGTTCTGTGTGCAACTGTATCACAAAAAAAAATCATTAACAGCATACAAGGTAAAAGTAAGAAAGCAGTATGTTGGAAATGGATGACTGAGTGAGATATTTCAGAGTATGCATGGGTGATGGGTCTGACTTGCTAAGCGCTTGCACATGAGCGAAAAGGAAAATGTGTGGAAAGTGGAGCTAAATGCAGGTGCAGAGTTGACAAAGGGCTGCAGCACAAGTTTAGAAGAATACTTTATGCCTGAAGTGGTTATGTGTTTTTGATGCTAGCGCTAGAAGCATTAGTGGTTGACCAACAATGGAATATAAACAACATTAATGGGCAAATGCGGCGATATTGTGAGGAGCATAAAAGAGGCTGTTTGGTGGCCGTGATGTCACAAACTTATTTCACACCGTTGTGTATTATTGAAATTACGCGAAAACTCCCACCTCACGCATTACAAGAGTGTCTGGTGCGATGCAATGACTTGTGATTGGGTAGACTGCAGATAAAATTAATCGCTAGGTTCATATAAAAAGGAAAAAAAAAGTCTCCCCTTGTTTTAACAGCTTTGCCGCCAGTGTGTCCCTGAGCAAGGCACCTACAGCGAACCTCCAAACGCTTCAGTAGTGCCGCTCAAGAAAGAAGGAAACCGTTTGCATCCCGGCGGTGACTGTGTTGATGTGAAGCATAGGGAGTAGCCTTTATTAAGACTCCCATGTTTAAATAATGGTAAAATTAATCTCTCTGGTCTGGTGATTACCTCTCAGACCGTGCTTGGAGAAAACAAAAGTCACTTAAAATAAAAATAAAAAACTTAAGCAAAAACCGTTGCGTTCCCTCCCCGAACAAAACTCGTGTCCCGCCCCAATGTCCTTACTCCTCCGGGCAGCAAGGGGGCGCTCTCGTGTTGTTGGCCAGAGAGAGAGAGCGGTGCGTGTTGGGGGTGAGATGGTTTTCAGCGGAGTCGGCGTCCTGCTAAATGTAGAACTGATGCAGCGCCAGTTTGTCCATGAAGGGCCGTACCAAGTTGTCCGTGGCGAAGTAGAAGACCAGGCCGAAGAATATGGAGATGGGGAGCGCGGGGAGGGCTTTCTTGAAGATGGCCAGGAGCAGGAGGGTCAGACAGAGGCCCTAAAGCGGGGAAACACAGCCTTAGAGATAGTTTTAAAGGAAACATATCATGCACTTTGACTTGATCTGATCCCTGAGACAGTCTGCACTAGAGCCCACATTACTCCCATTTTAAAGTCCCTCCCTGTCACTTTCACAGTAAACTTTAAAATCCTGGTCCTGTCTTCCAAAGCCCTTCATGGACAGGCTCCAGAATATGTCATTGTCCCGGCCCAACCCTCGGTCTTCAGGTCAGAACCTGCTGAATGTTCCTCGGACCTGCCAAAAAGCGGTGACGCCCAGTCTCTGGAATGATATTCCTCAGTCCTGGTGTTCCCTGGATTTTTAAAAAGCAACTCAAGACTCTGCTTTTTGGATTATTAAAATATCACTTCAAATGCTGAAATAAAAATCCTTCTGTCTAGACATACTGTACACTCTGAAATCAAAATGTTCCTTTATTGATTGGCTGCTTATGTGACGTGCCCAAATGTCATGGTAATACAAGATATGTACATAATTATCTGCCAATTTATTTATTATTTTGACTTATTTGGGGCCCCATACGAACTCAAACTTTTCACCACTCACTACTTCTACTGATCAGTCTCATGAGGGTCCGAGTGAGTGACAGGTAAATCATGGTTTATTTACTTTGATGGTTTTCGTTACCCTCCTAAGGAGCAATATTACATCACGAAGTGCACATAAATCAAGATAAATTGTGACTTGGTCTCTGGTAAAAACCCTGAACTCTGGCCCCTAGCATTTCAAAATCATTTCCCAAGATGCACATTGTTAGAGGTTAAGACCGAGACACAGACACTGCGGGGGAAGGCGGCAAATAAAGCATGGCGCGAGGAGATTGACGATTGTACCCAAAGCGATCAGGCCTGAGGGGAAAAAACAAAAGTGGCCATAATAAGCAGGTCACTCACGATAAGTATGGCCACGAAACAGGCCAACGTCGTGTTCCAGTCGCCGTTCGCTGAGGCCTTTCCCACCAGCATACTGTAGAAGATGAAGTCCCCGAGTCCCAGCTTCACACCCCCTTGAACACACAAAAAACATGGGACACCGCATTTTAGGGTGGAGTCAAGTCAAAACGCAAGATTTCTCAACTGTAATTACTATACGGACTGTATGTACCATAGGTTTAGATTGAGGTCCAGACATGAAACCTAGCAATTGCCGTGAATAATCGCTTCCTAATCTGCGTGGACTAAAAACGGTACCGTGCGGTGTGCTGTATGTGCACGCCAATTTCAACGGAAAAAGGACACCTAAAACATTCCTAAAATGTTTTACGGGATCTGACGGAGGATGATTACAGCGCGATGGAGCCACTCAAGCAATCAGGGGGAGTTCAAATTAGACTTAATAATAGGGACCAATGCAATCACCTGAACTACTCGCTTTATGTTTCAGCAGTTTCCACTCTTTGGTTGTGCCAAAGAGAAAACATGTGAAAGGCTGTTTTGGGGCAAGATTTGATCAGGCCTAATTTGATTACTGAGAATGAGATATTTTGAGAGTATTGTGTGGAAAAGCTTAACATGGCAAGCTCCTCATTAAAAAGCCTAAACCGGTGTGCCAGAGCCTCCACCCACAACCAAAATCCAAACATCGCAGTAAAAGAGGCGGTTTCGGAGACTTTGGGGTGACGTGTGCGATGGCACTGGTGCCCCCATCGACATTGGCACATTACAGCATGGTGGCTTTCCAGTTCAAACATATGACTTAGAGGTAATATTTTATCTTCAAAACTTAATGGAAGTGTTTGCTCTGATCATAAAATGTACGATCTGTGGCAAGTGAGTGTAAAGGAAACAGAGCAGGGGGATCAGTGACTTTGAAATGAGTTTTATTCAGCATAAACATGAAATGAACAGGATATCTGAGGAGACACTGTGGCTTTGTCGCCCCCTAGTATTTGATTGATAGATTTGTTCAAATTCCTCTTGCGAAAGTTTGTATTTGTGAATACAAACTCCCCGCTATGGGGATGTGTGTGAGACTGAGCCGTTTTATATCCCATTGGAGCAGGATCGCTGACATAGACAAAACTTTGCCCAAGTCACAATACTGCCAAAGCCAAATGCAATGGATAATTCAAATTCACATGCGTTATAGTTGTTTACCCTCAAGGGGGCGTAACACAGACGGTTTTTAGCACTAAATTAAGATTTCTACTGATGAACGAACATGTCAAAATAGTGACAAGGACATGTAGACCACTCTAAGAGACAATTTAAACAGCTTAGGAGCAAAAAAGTAGGTTTGGGGTTTAGTTGCTCTTTAAATGCCCGCCCTTTTCACACAAATACTAATTAGCTACTATAAATATTTTAGTAGATGTCTTTCACAGGATATTTTCATACAAATGACTCTGTATTACTGATAAAAGGCTTTACAGAAATTCCAGATAATAAATACACCATAAAGTGAGAGCTGCTGGTGCTATGCAAGAGTAAACCTAATTCTTAGGCTGTATAGGCTTGGCTTAACTTGAGATATTTATATTCACACAACAATGTACAGGGCAAAAGCTATGTGGATAATGCTTTGTGACAGCCCAGTACGTGGTTTTGTGGTAGAGAATTTGAGACTGGGAGAAACTCATTAGTGGTAATTATTGCATAGAACGCATGGGTCAGACATACTGTATATTTAGAAACAGTTTTGTAAGACTTTCTTTTGTTTCCACTGTGGTAGGCCGCAATGTCTTAACACCTTTATACAAAAAGCTCAAAATTCAGCCTGTATGTACATGTTTTTGATGATGGGAGTCAGCTGATACAGTTCCATCGTTTATTAAATATGGCAATTTTTGCAACAAAGAGAACCTCAATATCTTCTTAACATCATCATGACTTTCACCAGAACACTGGGTTGTACTCACGCTCCTCCTCGTCATCATCAGGTGGTGGCCGCGCAGAGGGCATCTGTTGTATCTCTCTCCGTGTGTCATCTGTGGACTGGAGAGGACCCAGCTGGTGCTCTTGATGACTGATCCAGTTTGAGTTGAAGCCACCATCGTCCGGGGCCGGGCTGGAGACTTCTGGAGATGCCACAGCTACAAGAGACAAGACGAGTCAGACTGAACAACCAACTTATCTGGCTTCAACTGGGGTCACTAGAGAATTTGCCGACAGGACCCCGGTACCATTTCTGACAGTTTTGATGGAAGTAATTGACAGGTGGATTAATCAAACAGAGAAATACACTCTGTTCAACGGCTTACCCCAGTGCAAATAACATAAAAATGACAGATAAGACCTACAAAGAGCACAGTCTTCTGCCAAAAAGTCATAACCATCATTGTCCTTGTCACTCACATCTTTTCACTAGATATTTTTCTTGCTTCCAAAACATCAACATTGAGGCCAAAAACATTACTCAAAACACCACAACCATATTTGCAGATATGAGAACGCAACATGAAATATTGTACTTGAAGATGAGCATAAAGTATCTCAAAGCTGGTGTGTGTAACCAGAAATTCCAGGCCACAACCATTTTAGACAAAAATCCAAAACAAACAACAATGTTAAATTATGAGTGGTAGTAAACTGTATTTTGGCTGCCAAATGTTGTTTTGACTGTGCAAAGATAACTTTTGTGGAAGTGTCCTTATGACATCTACGCCTTGTATGTTTGTACCAAGGTTGACAGCGCAACCAATGTGTTTTTCTACTACAAAGGGCAAATTAACTAAATCAGACTTTAAATGCTCCAATCGGGCTTGTAGATCTACTCATACCATGACTAGCATTCCACTAACCTGGTTGAGCTTCTTGTTGAGGTGATGTTGCTTCTGTTGAGTTTCTTTTTGGTCCATCGGTGTCAGCCATGTTGACGAGCCACACCATCGTAGCTGTGAAGGAAAAAAACAATATATTTCACCAACACTGTGTACCATTCTAGATTATTGTCGAATAACTGGACAAATAAACATGACAGCGATAAATTATCATATTTATTGGGAGAAATTCAGAGTTTAGATTCGATGTGTTGAAAATTGGCTATAAAACGCAAAACAATGCATCTGGTTTGTTCAATGTTATTGTCATGTCCATATTAATTAAATAAATTAAATGCCAGAGACATCACACATGGCCTTGGGTATGGGTCGAGCTTGAAGATGTGTGTCTCTTAATCTCTCAGTGGTTCCCAATCATTTTACTCCTAGGGATCAGACCAAAGCTGATTGTATTCTCTGCAGGCAGTGTTGTGGTCAAGTTTCTGAGCGAGACCATCCAGATATCCCCTTTATCTCAAGACAGTGTTTAACTCGCAGTGGGATAACAGCAGCAGTTTGGTGTCATGCGAGAGTGTAGGCAGGATATAAATGCTGTAAATGCGATGTTACGACGAGAGACAGAGAGGAGAGACAGAGAGGCGAGACAGAGGAGAGACTGAGAAGAGAGACAGAGAGGAGAGACAGAGGAGAGACTGAGAAGAGAGACAGAGAGGAGAGACAGAGAGGCGAAACAGAGGAGAGACTGAGAAGAGAGACAGAGACAGAGAGGAGAGACAGAGGAGAGACTGAGAGGAGAGACAGAGGAGAGACACAGAGGAGAGAGAGAGAGGCGAGACAGAGAGGAGAGACAGAGAGGAGAGACAGAGGAGAGACTGAGAGGTGAGACTGAGAGACTGAGAAGGGCAGCAGCCTCTTGGTGCCGGTCGGTGAATGCCACAGGTACGACATGCATGAAACACATTAAGCTCAAGGCTGCACCGATTTTGTCAAGTGCACTGCAGAGCATATGTTTAGGTCAGGCTGGATTTTTACGTCCCGATCTAAACTCTAGGACAGGGGAAGGTCCCTGTCCTATGGAAGACCTCCTGTTTGGTCCCGGTTCCCAAAACACCGCACGCTAAGGAACCGGCCCACTACAGACCAGTGGCCCTGACCTCCCACCTCATGAAGACCATGGAGAGGCTCATCCTCGCCCACCTCCGCTCTGTGGTGAGCCCCACGCTGGACCCGCTGCAGTTTGCCTACAGGCCCAAGATCGGAGTAGAGGACGCTGTCATCTACCTGCTGCAGCGGGCCCTCACCCACCTGGAGACGGCCGGGAGCGCTGTGAGAATCATGTTCTTTGACTTCTCCAGCGCCTTCAACACCATCAGGCCGGCGCTGCTGCGGGAGAAGCTGGAGGACGTGGGAGTGGACGAACACCTCGCTGCCTGGACCATAGACTACCTCACAGACCGACTACAGTATGTGCGGCTGCGCAGCTGTGAGTCCGAGGTGGTCATCTGCAGCACTGGGGCGCCCCAGGGGACCGTACTCCCACCTTTTCTATTCACCATCTACACCTCGGACTTCACCTACAACACGGACAGCTGTCATCTCCAGAAGTTCTCTGACGACTCAGCCATTGTGGCCCGTGTGTCTGAGGGGAACGAGCTGGAGTATCGGTCGCTCATCAGGGACTTTGTGGAC
>OMNZ01069861.1:0-38786 GCA_900303255.1 Lesueurigobius sanzi | reverse complement strand
TTTGTCAAACTCTTCTTACCTCCCTTTTGCTGTAAGTCTGCATCCCCAAAAGTCACTTCGCCTTTGCTCTAACCCTAACCTAAAAATAGATTGGGACACCACTTTGACACTCGTGAACATGCAAAATAGAGGGGCATGACCAAGGGATAGGGATTTTGATGACACTTTTCCTGACTTTGTGCACCCCCCTGTGTGATACTGTCCTAAGAGCTGTTGTGACAAGTAAATTTCTCCATTGTGAGATCAATAAAAAACTATCTTATCTTATCTTATCTTATGTACCGCAGTGTGGCTTTTATTTAATAATAAAAACTTTTTTAAATATTAGATCATAGAAGTAGTTGATAAAATGGTGTTTGTGTAGCGACGTACAGGAGTAGATGAGAGCAGGGAAGATGGGTTCATTCCTCTCTTGAGCCGTTTCCACCAGGATTCTCAGAGGACCTTTGGGACAGAGCACTGCCAACAGATCTGTAAGAACATAAAACGGAAGATAATAAACTTTAGTCAAGGCTGCACATTTGAAAAAGAAAGGTCAAAAATTGGTTTACAAATGGTAAATTAGCACCAATACATTCCTAAATATGGAAATGGTTATCAACAGACACATTCATTATTTCACAACTGTAATTTCCCCCTGCTCCAGCTGGTGCAGACTGTTGTTGTGTTCTATGGGCAATGCGTCAATAGAATGAATAATGACTAAAGTCATTATTGCCATTATATACTGTATGTATAAAAGTAGAGTCTGATCTACCGTAGACTGAGATGACAGCCAGTATGAGCCAGGCGGTCCACTCGGGCAGATACTTGATGAAGACCAGGGCCATGAGCGCGCTGATCATGATGAGGTAGGCCTGCTGCAGTCTCAGAGGGCCCTTCCAGTGGATACACATCATGCCCACCACGCCGAAGTTCCAGATGATCAACGCAATCGTCAGGAAGTCCATAGCCAAGTTGTAGGTCTTAAAAACCTCTCTGTGAGCCACAAGAGAGAGGAAAAGTTTAGAGGAGCTGACATATAAAAAGAGCGATGGAAAGAAAAACATTGTGGAAGTGTGTCTTACTTGAGGTAGATGTAAGAGAAGAAAAACAGCAAAAGGAGAGAGGACAGGAACAGCCAGCCTTGGATAACCTGCAGATATAAGCATTGGAAGACTTATTTTTGCTCCATTTCACATGTTTAAAATTTCCACTTTAGCTTAACAAACCGATAAAACAGATGTTCAAGTAAAGACCTCCAGACAGTGGTGTACAGTACCTTGTAGCAGCGGTACTTGTAGAGCAGCACGAGCACCAGTGTCATGACGATGATGACGGTGATCATGATGGTGGCGTTGAGGATGGAGTTGACTGCTCTCTGCCCCACTGTCTCCGTGTCCTCTGGGAATGGAGTGTAGATCCTGCGAAACAAAACAGGAAACACAGGGATGAGAATAAAGCGCCAGGACACATAATATGTAATGAGTCTAATGTAGGTGGAAAAGGACTATATAAACCGAGACCCTTTACCGTTTGAAATTTATCTTGAACTTTTTTATGACAGTAATTAATAGCATATAACAAGTACTTTTCCCTCAGTGTTGTGCAGCTGTTATTAAGCTGTTAACTATGTTTGTTTTGCACAGTTTATGCAGCTAATTAATCATGAATCTGCAACGAGGGCAGTTGAGGGCAGTTAGGCAGGATGGAAATCATTACAATTAAATTACAACTAAAAAAGGATCACATAAAAACAAAGAAGGGTCATTTGAGGTTTCACAGTCGTACCAACCTCAATCTTGTACAATTATACCATTTTATTCTTTAGCCTCCTGCTGAGCGAGTACTTTTATAGTTGATAATAGTTTTGATTTCTCTACGGCCACCGCAGTAAATATATCCACGCCTAAAGGGAAGTCAGAGGGCGGCTCAGACCAAGACAACCTCAGGAGAGATCCAAAAGAAGGTTTTGGACCACCAACCAACAAACCATTCATTTTAAAGCTACAAAAATAAAACACCAATACCAAGTTGTCCAAAAGTATTAAAAATCCATATAAAAAGGTGGTTCAAAATATAAAATGCATATTCTGAATATGTACACAGTAGTCTGTGAGCTGAAATTTAGCCAGCATTAGGTCCATCTGGTGGCCATGAGGCAGCATTGCACATGTCCCCGAATGTATTTGTTGCTTTCAGTGTTTGATTTGTCTGTCTGCGGTATATGAAACATAATAACACCTTTAATCACAACTTCAACAACATTATTTTGGTTCATTACAGGTCAAGAATGATTTGGGGGACATTGCAATCCTAATTTCACAGATTTATGGCAAAACTTTACGCTGCTCTTGTGTTACAGTATGTCTTTGAGAATTTACTTTAGCATTTTTCCCACTGAGGGATTTACATGGGAAATCTTACCCAGATCTACACTATTGAATTAAATCATTTGGTTTGCCAGAAATTCAAGCTTCCAAATTGTTTCAATTAAAAAAAAAATATATATGTCTATAATTTTATTCCATTTGCAATTCCACTGGTGAATCAATAAGCCTTTTTTGTTTATGTATTTAATATTGATAATCTTTTGTGTCTATGCATTGTTGTTCGCACTCACAGCCGCTGCCCATCGTTCTGGGTGTAGAAGCTCACAGACTTGATGGTTGTCACGACGACCACCATGCAGAGCGTCACGGGGACGAACAGCATGATGACGTGTTTGGCTCCGTATTTGAGGGTTAGCTCTTCATCCTCCTCCTCCTCAGCCTCCACCACGCGTGCAGGGCGGGTGGATGGGGGCTGGCCATTCTGCTCCGGGCCACTCCCTCCGCCTCCCCCACCCCCACCTTCCCCTCCTCCTCCTCCGCCGCCGCCGCCGCCACCTCCGTTCCCCGTCCCGCCTCCGTTCCCTGCCCCGGACACCCCTCTGGACCTCAGCCCCGACTCAGAAGGCTGTGAGGGTGGGGACTCCGGGGAGGCACTGGTCTCCTGTTGGCCCTATGACAGAAACAAATATGAATATTTAACACACGCACACAACAGAGGATATGTGTTTTGTGACACGGAGACTTGGCAACCTGAAAGGTCACATTACTAATATTACACATATGAGAGTGTATAAAAAATATGGAATCTGAGCAGGGCCAGAACACCTTCTCACTTTCAAGGAATTGTCTTAACATTGGTACATTCACAAGGTGACAATGATTTCTTTCTGATTTTTAGAAACACAACTGTCTTTAGTTTCTTGATACTAGTCTTACTTTCATCGTTACATTACTTTGACCCATCTCAAAGGGTCAAACAGGGTCCCCACAGTTCATGTACCATTTTCGAACGGGAAGAGGTGCACGAATGGTCCTCAAACTCTAAATTAAGATTGTGGAAGGAAGCAACACAAACGGTCCAAGTTGGTGCATTCCCAGCATCTGACCAAAAGCAAGTAAACGTATACATGGTCAATCCTCTAGTAAGCATCTTAAACTGTCCTTTTTACTTGTTCATTCACTTATTCCAGTCTAGCACAGCTCTCCAGTCTCCAGTGGGAGTTTGCTGTCATCTGTTCCGTTTGATTAAAAATTACAAAACATTAGTAGTGTTTTGAGGCCATCTTGTGTTTGCATTCCTCTGCTCCACTTTCGCAAAGACAAGCAGATTTCCCAGAGGATTCCCACCACCACACACCGCTCTCTTCCACTCCGAAGCCTAAGGAAAAAAAGATGAAGAGGCAAACCAGGGAGACTGAACCAGAACTGTCAGACTGTCAGCAAGTCCAGACACGAGACAGCAGCTCCAACACCGAGCAATTTAAGCAGGTAAACACGAAAACGCATAAGAATCTGCCTCTGGAGATCCTCGCAATGGAGGCAGGAGAGCTCTTTATCAAAAGGAAAGAATCAGCCTAGGAAGTCATGGACTTCTATGTGGAATAAATGATACACTACACCTCTTAAAATGTACATGAATCGTACATGGAAAATGGAAAATTCATAAGTTGAGCTACTTGGTAAAATGTAAAGAAATCCCTTGATTTTAAAAAGGTATTTCTGTTTTATTACTGGTGATAAATGCAAAAACAGTTTGCAATTTTGCAAACAATTTTAGTTTTCCTAGTTGACAATAAGTACCATCTACAGTACATTTAAAAATTCTGTATATTGTGCAGCTCTAACTTGAACAAGTTTAATAAACTAATGAACGTAACATTTGCACATATTTCAGTTTCCTCACAATACCAATTTCAGGCCGAAATGAATGGTCATATTGGTTGGTGCCAGTGGTGGTCAGCAACAAAGTAAATTTGCTTCAGTACTATACTTAAAGGCACTGATTTTTTTCTATTTTTTTTTTTTATTACAAACAGCGACAGAGGGAGAAACTCAATTAAATTGATAATTCTGGTCCAAACACATTCCTAACCTTCCTAACTCATTTCTAAAATCCCATTTCTTCAATGAGATGAATTTATTAGCACTTTTCGCAACTTGCAGAGTCACTTCTTAGTGTCACTGTCATAGAAATGCAAGAAGAGTAGACTGCAAACTAGTGAAATTGACCGAAATGCTTTGAGTTCACATGCCCAGTATTATTTTGTCTAAGTTTAAAATATACTAAATATATTAAAGACAAATTTAATTCCACTATAGGCAACTTATTGTTGGCAACTTATTGTTTTTACGCCACTACATTTGACAAACAAATCTAATACTTTCTACCTCACTGCATTTCAGGGGGAAAAAAACTCAGTACTCAGTACTTATGCAAACATGTTGGTCGTGTTGTGTTTTTTTCCCTCAGATTTAATAACATTATCGGGAGTCGGGACCACTCGGGAACAGAAGGTGGCGCTGCACAGATGTATAATTCAATGCCACAAATCATACAATGGTTTGTCCCTCGCGTGTTTACTAATTTAGTATGAATATATCTGTTGTATTTCTATTCTTTCGTCATATATATCTGCAGGAGTTGAACCACGGTGAACTGAAGAGGAAAAGGCTCGCTACCTGCAATGTCACTTATTAGTCATCTTATTTTTTTAAATCAGTGTACATACGAGATGTTTTTCTAATACAGTTATACAGTTTTATTGATAGATGCCAAGAGACACTTAACTCATTTTATTTTATCAGTATTAGCTTTTTAAATTTAGTTCATTATCCTATTCCAGTATTATTACTACTGTTTGCAAACCTTTTTTCTTCTTGATAGCACATTTCCTGACTTTTTGCACCACCTTGAGTGATTCTGTCCTAAGAGCTGTTGTAACAAGTAAATTTCTCCATTGTGAGATCAATAAAGAACTATCTCATCTTATCTTACATCTTCAGAAGTATTGTATGTTTCCTGTTTTTGAAGCCACAAAGTTATGATTCACGACACTCTTCGAATACTTGAGTACTACAGAAACCAATTACTTCAGTAGTAGTACTTAACTTTCATTGGAGTAATAATTGATCAAGACATCTGTACTTTTACTCAAGACTTATAAGATATGAAATGAAGTACTTCGACCACCACTGGTTGCTGCCAGGTTCAAGACAAATTCTAACTGTTCCAACCTGTTTAGAGTATGAGCTGGAACGTAAGAATCTGTTGACATAATATTATAGCACCAATCTTCAGTGCAAATACCAAACACTGCCTTGCTTTAGGTGAGAAAAGGTAAAAAATAAATTACATACGATGAACCAAAACAACCACATCATTATTTTGAACTATAGCAGAGTGTGATGTTTGACAATGCTTAGCTTGGTACAGGAGGGACAACAGGCCCATGCTCTCTCGGCCACACCTTATGACAGTAAGAGCTTACATTGGCTGGGTAGTTTTCAGCGTCTCAAGAGTCTAAAGAGCATATGACTCATAAGCATATAACATAGCAATTACATCAAAACTCAATAACCAGCGCAATATTTCACAGTTTGGCACAAAACCCATGGATGACACAAGAAGGATATGTGGCAATACCTATTACAAAAGCCAAAAATGTACAAATACAGAAATAACTGTGTACTGACCATGTTATTTTCAACGTCTTCAGCATTGTTTGCCATGACCGTGTTGGATTAAGCTCCTCACAAATAACCCAAATCTGTTGACAAAAACATGACATGATCACCACTGATGATGTCGTTGTTGTTGCAATAATGTAGTGAAAATTATTTTAACCCAAATGGTGGATTTCTTACTCATAATAATTTGGGCGAAAAAAATAGCTATACACATCTTAAAATCACCAGTGAAAAGGTTAATGCATAAATAGGTTACACTACAGCATAAAAAAAATAGTGAATCTTGATCTGATATGAGGTGAAAACAGACTCTTCACACATGGCCTTCCCAACATAACACAAAGAGACATATTCCGTTACATATACAGTTGATATACAGCTACATAATGGACTGGTAAACGCCTGTTTATTATTACAATTTCGCATTACAAAGGCACTGTCATCTTGTATTACCTACTACACACCTGTAAATAAAAGTAAGGGCTTTAGCACAGAGTGTTAGCTTTAACAACCATGAAGAAACCCTTTACAGGCAGTGAATAGTACAATAAAATATCTATCTATGTGGCTTCATCATCAGTGTGAGCCATATCTGAGTTTTTCTTTTGGGGCGGTTCACGTTGGGATTTTAGTTCGCTATGAACCGCTAAAATGGCTCGTTAGCCGCGGTGGGGCATTGTAGCCCCTTTACTAAAGAAAACTCGCACCGCTACTAACAAAAATGGTTCAGAGAAAGTGGTAGTAAATAAACTACTCGTACCTGTTACACGCTGTGGTTTGTTTGTAGGTGTTGGTTTGTGGCGTGGTCTTTACTGCATTTTAAAACCCGGGCACTTTCTCCTCTTTGTTGTTCCTGTCTCGCAGCGGTACTTCCGGTTGCTGGTGTAGCTACTTCCACAGATCCACAGGGAGCGTCCAAGAGCGAAACGTGTTTGATTAAACATAGTTTATTTGTTATCAGAAACGAATGCCTGGCAAGTAGTTTTGTTATATCTCCCAGGAACACACACTCGACTAGTGGCCGAAAGCAGACAAACGAAACTAAAAGAAAAACGCAGAATTGAACCATAGATATATAAAAACTGAACACAACTTCGTCAGTTGTTCTTCCGGTGGCACAGGTCAACCGCCTTTCAACAGCACAGGATCCAGCAGCAGCAGCGATTAACTACACTATATTCAAATCATGGTCAGTATGACAAATAAACATATAATGTTCATCATAAATGATTAATAATGACTAAACGCGCACGCCATCGTGCATCTCGCAGTCTGTGAGTGAGGCTTGTTGCGGTGATGCTAATCGTATGCTAACGTTAGCATGTAGGCTATCCAAAAAGTGTGTGTTTTGGTAGGCAGCAAAATCAAACCGAGAGAGTGGGGATTATTTATATTGTGTATAGTCAACAGCGACACCCAGCATACAAGTATAAATAGTATCAAAAAGACAAATGTCAGTGTACCCAAGTAATAATACAGTATCAGTGCAGCTTGCCTTATAACGTGCCATGCTTTACCATTCATACTTTGTAAGGTGATCTTTGTGTCGTGCCCCTAAAGTTCTCATATATACACTTCATTTACCTAATTTGATTAATGTTGCCATTTCATGTTTTTCAGTCTCACACTATTCTGCTGGTGCAGCCCACCAAAAGGCCAGAGGGCAGGACGTATGCCGACTATGAATCAGTCAATGAGTGCATGGAAGGTAATGCAAAAGGCACTTTAATAATAATCTAGAGCTATATTGCTAATCTTGCATTTAATTAGTATTGGTCCAGATGTATACTTACGCTATGCAAGATTAACAGATCTGGAAAGGTCCCTGCAGACCTTTCTGTGTGGAGTTTGCATGTTTCTCCCAGTGTGTCTTGGTTGGTTTCCTCTGGGTCCTCCAGTTTACCCACCCCAAAACATGCACAGTAGGTTAAATCCTCCAGCCAAGTAAACCTGGTCCCAGGCACTGTGCACACGTCTGCAAATTAATTTCCTTAAGGGGATCAAAATATACCATAACCTCATAACATTTTGTGTGTATGTGTATAATGCTGCTGTATATTGATAATGATGTTCATTTCCAGCCTATGACATCTTTCACCTTTTTGAATAGAATAAATAGAATTGAGTTTGTTCTGAAAGCTAAACCGTAACAATTGTCTGCAAACAATATCCGCAATATCTCCTCTGAACAGGTGTGTGTAAGATGTATGAAGAACATTTGAAGAGAATGAACCCCAACAGTCCATCAATAACCTACGATATCAGCCAGCTATTTGACTTCATTGATGACCTGGCAGACCTCAGCTGTTT
Organism: Lesueurigobius sanzi; assembly: GCA_900303255.1. NCBI lineage: Eukaryota > Metazoa > Chordata > Actinopteri > Gobiiformes > Gobiidae > Lesueurigobius > Lesueurigobius sanzi. The sequence continues at coordinate 30,477 of OMNZ01069861.1, read as the reverse complement.
GGTGTAAGTTTCTGAGATATTTTGAGATGATGAAATCTGTTTTAGCAATTCAACATGATTTAGCAATTCAACATGTTCATTGGTGAAATGTTAACAACATTTTTCAATAGTTATTCAATTAATTTTTGACAAAATGCTACCACATAAGCACAACTAAACAGATTTTCTGTTTTCGTGAGCAGATATCGGGCTGACACACAGACGTACCAGCCATACAACAAAGACTGGATCAAAGAGAAGATCTACGTGCTGCTGCGGCGTCAGGCCCAGCAGGCGGCCAAGTGAGAGGAGCGAGAATATGTGTGCGTTTATGTAACTGCTTTTCACAGTCGTTTGCTTTTGGAGTTTTTGCCCAACTTTATAAAGATGCTTTTTTTTTCTTTATTCTGAAGAACTTTTGTATTTGAATGTTGTACTTACTACTATTAAAGATTTCTTTTAAATAATGCTGTTGTGTCTAGTTTGTACTGTAATGTGATTGGGTACTTAAAATTTGCCATATCCCCGTGCCAGACACTTCCTCCAGCTCTGGGGAATTCCCAGGCCAGCTGAGAGAAGGTCCCCTCAGTTTTTCCTTGTTCTTCCCTAGAGCAATTGCTCTGCAATAAGTTTTGATTCCTTCCATGTATTCAGACTGAACGGATGATGAAATGCTAATAGATTTTTTTATTTTTCATCTTTGCTCTATACTCTTGGTTGGAGGAAGGCAATACAATAGTACAGCAAGTATACATTTTTTTTAAATTAATTGTATGAAAGAACATTTTATTTTGTTTGTCTGCAAGGTATTGTGGATAAAGGGAAATTGGACACTTTGATATTTTGAAGCCTTAAATGTCATACACGGTTATTTCTTTTGGGACAAATGTGCAACTATATACAGTTTATTTTTATCCCAGAGAGAAACTGTAATGCAATATTTTATATAAATATGCATTATAATGAAACTGTAGGCCTACTATGGCGTGAGGCAGTTTGTCCTGACTAACTTTCTGGAGATTGTATCATCTTACAGTTTGAATGAAATAAATAGTAGCCTGTGTTATTAATAGATTATATTTTCTTTTGAAAGTGTGTTGTCTTTAACTATATTGTTGTCTATTGATTTTATTATTTTCAGTTCACAATTATTGTTCAATAATCTTTTCTTTCCTTAGGAAACCGGCACAGTCAATACAGCTGCTAAAGTCTATAATATTGATTAACTTTCCAAAACTGTGCCTTTGGGGAAAGTGCATCAACAGATTTCGGATCTACCAGTCTCCCTCTTTGATAAAAAAAAAAAAAAGTCTGGCAGAGAACACGTGCGGGACTCACTGGGGTCTAGGACTGTGTGGTGTGTGACGCGGGTTGGGGGTCTTCAGACGCGCGTAAAAAGCCGCCTGACGGAGCGTGAGATGCGGCCAGGCTGTCACCGCTCTCCGCCTCTCATTGCACCTTTGTGTTGTGATCAGCTCTCCCACCACCACCACCACAGCGAACCCCCTCCTCCTGCTCCTCTCTCCATCCCACCCTACCCTGCCCCTCTCTCCGCCACTGCCGCCCCCCTTCGCCTCCTCCTTTTAGCATCTGAAAGGACCACTGAGTGAGAATCGATGGCGCAGAGGCCCGCTTGACAGGACAATAAACCACAAAGAAGGGGTGAGTTTTTTTCTCCACGTCTCGGCTTGTTTGTTCCCCGTCTGCGTAGTATTGCGATATATCTCCCCAATGTCACCACGAGAGGATCGCTGCTGCGCGTGGCTCGGGCTGCGCGGCGACGCTATTTAACACAAGGCATCTTTTGTTACCGCGATATGATTTAGAGCGGCTGCCTCTAGTGTGCTCCTCTGCTGCTGCTTCTTCTGCTGCTGCTGTTGGTGGTGCCTTTACGCTCGGCGCTGGTCCCACTTCGCCAAATAACACGGCACGTACGGGATGAACAGCCAAGCAAGCGCCAAAGCATCCTCTCTTGCCTTTCTTGCTTATTAATTTCACATGAACACACATTCACCTTACATAACCCAGAAAAACACCGCTGGATCGCCGTGTTATTTTACGCACTTGCCGCTGCAGGTCTGCCTGGTTCTCATTGGGCGATGCAGTGTGGCTACCTAGAGGGTATTATTGCGGCCATCGCGTAGTAAACAAAATGTCAATGGGTTCCTTTGAAAAAAAATGTTTGTGTGTGTGTATTTTGAGGGAATCTTTACTCGAAATAGGCGCCAGCGTGTGTTGTGGTGCTTTCTAGGCGCACCTTCCAGCAGACAGCAGTGCACTTCAAATCAATGCGCAGGGGAGCCGTCTATTTACAGATATGCCCCTCTCTCATGTCTGTGATAGCCATAACAATAGCTCCCATCGTCCCGAGCCTAGAGCCTAATCAATACACTCCAAAAGAAGATGTTATTATTGGTATAACGTCCAGACGCACTCCCACGGTCTCAAACAATCTGATGATTCACATATTGATCCCTAAAGCTTTGACTGAGGTGGGAAATACATTTTGTCTTTGACTTATGGCAACCTCGTATGACCTGACAGATATTTTATCACATACAGGTACGAAAATAAAGTATCCAAGGAGAAGTTTCTGTTATGGAGGTCTAATCAACAAGAAGGGAATCTCCCCCAAGGGAATTCCTCTATGCTGCCATAGAGGTTATGCAGATATTATCACTGGCAACAAAAGCCATGATGTGACATTTTTTTGTTATTTGACACTCATTTCGGATCATTTGGGTGTTCGATATAGTGACTGTGGCATTGATCTATACATGCAGTGTGCAGAGGTACAGTAATAGTGGACAGGTTGGTATTGGGGACAGTGTCAGTGAAGAATTGACACTTCCGTCATCATGCTGTTGCTACACTGTGACATCATCCAAATACCCTTCTGTCCATATCTGTGAGTTGTTCTTATAAAACTGAATTAATGCTAGCTGACGTGTGTCCCCTTAACCCATATGCCAGCACCTACTGCACTAATCGGAGGAATTTAAAGTATAAAATATTCAACTTGACCTCTAGCAATAAATGATCTCCTCCCACCAGGCTTCCGCGCGCAGAGATGCCCCCTCGCCGGGAGCGCCCATCTCCTCAGATACTGTCCATTTGCCATTTTGGTCTGGCATCTCTCAGTCTCCACAAGCAGCTGAAGACCAGGCACTTCTTCCCATGAGGCCACCAGCAGAACTCAGCTCGGACCGCTCTGTATGGGGCCTCTCGAATTTCAAGTATGTTCATACAGTCACTGGCATGCATCCACCTAAATCCCCCAAAAAAATATTTATTTACAGCACATTTGATAAACAGCAGTTTCCAATGTTTGTCCAAGGTTTAGCAGGGAGGTTGCTATGGATGCTTTGGTGATTTTTGTCATATTTATTTATTTATTTGTGATGATTATGATGTTGTATAGATTTTATTGTTTTGATTTCATTGGCTGGTTATGATTAGGGGTTAGGGACAGAGATAACGTTGTAACATGTAGCAGTCTTCAGGATGGTAAGAATAAAATGCCATATATGGGAGAATGTCTGTTTTTGGACTGAAACAATTCATTGATTAATCAACAATTAATCCATTATTAAAATTGGTGCCAATATTTTAAGAATTGATTAATTGATTCTTGTACATATTCAGACACTGCAAGAATTACATCAAACTTATGCAAGGTAGTGTATAAGAGTATATACTTTTTTCCTTAGATATGAGATATGACCCATATCTAATCTGAGCCTATGGTAAAACAAGTTTGGAAATTAATATAAAAGGATTCACTCAATTTCACAATCCCAGACTGACTTCTAAATGTTTTAAGCTTTAAAATGGGGAATGGCATGTTCACATATTGTGTAACGTATATTAAGAGCATCCTACAGACACTACCTTTTAGAAGATGACTTCAAATGGCGTCGCTTCAGCTTCAAGTGGCAAAAGGTTGATTTTTGCACACTGTCCATGCACTTTTTGCAGCCAAACAATTGGCTGATTCGATTACCAAAATAATTGTTAGTTGTATCCCTAGTTTCTTTATCGTTACACCTTTATGTGAATGGGAAATGTTAGACAACATGTGAACATCCAGTCCTCAACTTTGATTCATTGGAAGTGAGTAAAATTTTCAAGTCTAAGCTTTGAGCAAGGTCTATTTTTTAAAACTCTAGGTGATTATTAGCTCTTGTGTCTTGTTTTCAGTCTGCAGTGGTCAGTATCAAAACTGTAAAAGAACTGGTAACCAGTGAGGGACTGGTTGCTCTGAAGGAAAGGAGTTTTAAAACGTTGTTACTGACGGGTGAATCAAATGACCATGATGTTTCATAAAGCACCAAAACTTGAGTGACTCAGACTTGGACCATTTTGACCTTGAAGTTCATGGAGGAAGCAGGAAAAGCATTTGGCACCGTGACTCACCAAAGTGGCTCTAAAATGACAGCTCTAGTGTGCACCTCTATCATCAGCAGTTAAAAAGTCGTTGAAGAGAAAGTGAATTGGTGGATTTGCTGGGCATCTGCAGGACACTCTGAACAAACAAGTCTGATCCATTAGGCTCCACCTCATGACTCTGGAAACCTAAAGGATTCTGCCAGATCACACACTGTAGCCCTGTGACATCTGACAATTGACAACTAAACCAATTTAATTTTGACAAGATTTTTTATTTATTCTTATTTCTGGTAATTATTACCTTTTTACTTGAAAGTGAAAAAGCCTACATACTTACTCCTTTTTAAGGCTTTTAATCATCTTGCACCCCTCCTGGTGATGGGTGTATATCTAAAACAAGATTCAACCTATTACGTTTTTAAAACATATTTAGCGATTTCTGAACTCTACTCAACCACAACTCACAAAGACTGTGGCATATAGCTTATAGACTAAATTTACTGCTTTACAGTTATTTTGGTCAGAAAAGTATGACTAAAACTGGTCTTTTGCAAAAGATGTGCAGATCTCAGTCAGATGGAAGACCTTTGTGATTTTGCAATGTGTTCATCATCATCTCATCATCTAATGTTGCAATAACATTGGGCCTCATTCATGAATATTTTCTTAAGAAAAAATTCTTAAGTACAACTTAGGAGAAACTTAAGAAAAGCTTAAGTCTGATTCACGAAGCGTTCTTAAGAAGACAAAACTGTTCTTAAAGAGAGAGGATTTTTTGTGCGTAAGAGTCCTCCTGACTGTTCTTAGGATTTGTTCTTCCAGAAGAGCTCTTTCAGCTAAGAACAAATTTTGTGAATGCCCAAAATGTTCTTAAGTCGGCCTTAAGAACAAATTTGTGCGTAAGTTTGTTTAGTGAATGAGGCCCAATAATGTTGCATATATTGTGCAGCCCTAGTTCTATGTCAAATCTAACTCTGTGCAATCTTTTTATGTGTCTTTAGTTGACATGGAGGATGATGATGGGACTTGTCTACTTGATGTTTTGTGGTAAGTGTAATCTTTACTTTATTTTAAAGGCTTTAACCTCTTAAACCCCAATAGGTGCCCAATATGGTTCCTATGGGGTTTAAGAGGTTAAACTTAACTCATACTTCACTTCTTATAGCCTACTTTCAATTTAAATTTAAAATAGTTTTTTACTTTGTTGACAAACAATGAAAGAGAATGTGAGTAAATTAAATTGTAGTTATGGTCCAGACTCATTCCTTACTTTCCTCTCACATTTCTAACATCCCATTTCTTCACAGGGATGAGTTCATAAGCATGTTTCACAACATGCGTCACTTTTCAGGGTCTATCTCAGAAATGGGAACAAAAATAAGCATGCAATTTCATAAAAATTGTAAGAAAAAGAAAAAAGAAAATTTGAGGTATTTCAAGGCCCGGAAGTAAGTCCCGCGTCAGTCATGATGTCATGAGGCACTCCATCATGACTACGCGTTGAATTAACTACACGTTTGAGAATTATTGGACAAATTACGTTGTTTTTCTCTTTCATACAGCAGTATTTGATTGCAGTATATGATTACACGATAGGAGACGATACCTAGCTTACAAAAACGGACTTGGTGAAGCAGAAAGATCACAATATAATGATAAGCTACAGTTAATTGGAGGCATTGACCCATATGAAATTGATCGTTTGTCCAGTGATGTGTCAATATTACCACCAGTAATCACATCACTATCAAATAATAACCAAGAACAACATTTGGGAATTGGCTTTTTTGAAATTTCCTTCAAAAAACATGTCTCCCAGTAGTTGTATTGGCACCTGCCCTACATCTGAATTAGAATTCTACAACGTGAATGCAAACCATTAAAAAGTGAAACTATCTTTAAAAAGGTATCACTAAATTTAATAAAATCATACATACCAGACACGAAGTGGGCTGAACAGACATGAACATTGCTGAGGTTTTTGCCGGTAAAGTCCTGTCCAATTTTGGCCATTGCCTTCTGCGATCTGCCCTTAGTTTTTCACATTCACTGCCTTGATTTTTGACAATGGCTGGAATCCTGTAATATTGCAAGTCACGTTCACGACTATTTATGTTTGAACAGCCAAAAATAGCGCATTTTAACACCATTGTAATAGGCCTACAAAGATAGCTAGTCCGGGCTTTAACCACGTAGAACGCGCTTGAGTGAAGTGGGAGTGCCTCCAGCAGGCGCGGCGGGTATTTTGTGACGTAGGCGTGGAAGAAAACAAATTCCGTTCGACCACTAGAAAAAATGTCACATATAGGGCCTTTGACTGTCACATAACTAAATATTATTATCCAAAATATAAGTGAACTAGTTCATATTTTTCTCTCTCCTGTTACACAGTGACCCTCAAGCCCTGAATGACTTCCTTCATGGGACCAATGAGGTAAGTGCTGGAGTAAAAAAAATCAATAGTGTAAATAGTGAATCTGAGCTGGGAATCTCTTTTGGCTCAGCCCTGTGCAGAGGCAGTCTGTCAGAAAGATTTGCAGAGATGGAAGAAGTAGGAGAAGTAGCCAGAATGTGTTAGGGAAGTGTTTCTCCAGAATAATTGTATTCCAGCAAAAGTAATTCATGGAGACCGTAGTTGATTCTAAAATTGTATTCAAGTTACTCAGGTAATTGCAACCCCTCACTGCCACCTCTGGAGATTTGTAATGTAATACTGCATGAATTTGTCACCACAAATCCTTTCCTAAAATTGTCGCTTTGGTCCCAGCAGCTGCCGACTGAAGACCTGCTCATTAACTCCTCCTCTGGGGAGGCGTCCCTCTTCACAGATGCCCCGGTGAGTGTCTAGATCCACTGCCAACAGCGTCACAACAACCAGCAGCATGTCCCCCACGAGAGGGGCTTTCTGCTCCCCTCCTGCGCCCCAAAATGTATCCTGCTAACTCCTGCTAATCACACTTCAACTACATGCAGAGCTTAAAGGGAGATGATTTTCAATGATGAAATAAGACATCTCAATATTATTCTGCAACTTTAGATCAAACATCACGTCATTGTATTTCAGTGCACTGAGCCTGTTTGAAGGCTGGTGTCATTTACACAAGATGACAATGATAGTAATACCTCACTTCATTATCATTCAATTCAAATGACATCCCCAAATCACATTAGGGATGTTTGTGTATAATGGTTATAATAGAACAATGGTGATTTCTACAGACCTAAGTCTGCACTGAGAGAGTATCCATTCTAACATCTTAGTATGTTTTATCCTTGTCCCTCACAGAGCCCGGGGTCTCTACTGGGAGATGGAGTGGGCTCACCAGACTCGCCCACACCCGGCTGTGTGGACCTATCGTTTTTGGAGGAAGCACTGCTGTCCTCTCCAGAGGCAGAGGACCCTCCGCTGGGGCCCATGGGGACACCTGTGGAAATCGAGCCCAAAAAGGCCCCTGTGGAGGAGGCAGAGGAGGCACAGGTGGCCTGTGATATCCTCCAGCAGAGTCTGCAGGAGGCCGACATCACGGAGCAGACCATGGCTCTGGAGGCAGGCCTGGTTCACAGTGGAGACAGTCTATCGCTCTACTCTCCTGCCCCTCTGCTGTCCCCAGTACCATTTGTGTCCAAATCTGTGAGCTTACCTGTGGCCCCCGCCCTGCCTAGAGACACCCAGGCAGCAGTGGATCCTCCCCAACCCTCTCTGTTGGCAGTGGGGCCTGGCTGCCCCTCTCTAAAACCAGCTGCGCCTCCTCAGCTCATGGGCCTCCTGCCCGGAAATGTGTTCCCTGCTGCCTCTCCTGAGATTTCTCTGAGTCCAGCCAACGGCTCCAGTATGATCTTTCACAAAGCCCTGCCCACAGTCCCGACACGGCCCATTATCACACAGACTCTGAGGGCAGCTACAGCGCCCCCTTCTGGCATTGTCCTACAGCGCGCCCCCCTCCCAATACAGCCCAAACTGCCCATCACCATCCAACCAAGACTAGTTCAGATCAGCCCTAAGCCTTCAACGCAGAAGCCCACTCCTGGTCTGACCTTTGTTTCTGGTACTGGCCCCCCGAATATTCTTCTGTCCCAGCCAACCGCCCACAAGCCTGCTCCAATCCCACAGTCCGCCACACATATTCCTAAATCAGTCAGCCTGCAGCTGCTCAACCAGACAGGATCCTTCTTGCTGCAGCCTCAGGGCCTCTTCCATGGTCAGAACCAGTTACTTCTTCCAGGACAGTCTCCTGTCTCTCTCCCACAACCTGCTCCTGCCCCACGGCAGCTACTTACTCCCCAGGGCCCAGCACTGCACACTGTTACCCCCTCAGGGGGACAGCTCGTAGAGGGCTCACAGATACTGACTGTTCCTCAAAGGCAGCTGAACTTTAGTCCTGTGTTCACCACCTCTACAGGACAGCTCGCTCTGCGCCAGGCCACAGTGCTCTCTGGCCCTCTGCAGCTGCAATCAGCGTCCCCTACTGTCTTCCAGATGCCTGCGCAGCTTGCTGGGACCTATACGGCCAGTACCCAGGGGCCCCGGACCACTCTGGTCCATAGCCCTGCTATTGGAAACCACATCACCCTGATCAACAGCTCAGGAGTGCTTCCCTCTGACCTCGCCTCCATCTCTATATTAAATGGCCCCTCAGTGGTTCAGGGTCTGCCTTTTGCCGCCCAAACCCAGGTGTCCCAGGCAGCAGTGACCGAGGCTCAGCTGGGCCTGCAACAGGCCTCTGTGGTTCTGCTGCCAGAGCGGGCTGTCCCAGAGGAGAGGGCACCAGAAGAGGCCTTTCAACTAACACAGGTGAGCTTCCACTGACAATGTTACAAGTAATTATTAATGACGACTGCAGCCTCATGTGTGTTTGTCTCACAGTCCTATGGACCAGTGCTCCAGCATGTTTCAGTCCAGTCTGCCCCAGCAGGACTGCCGCCCTCCACTCCCCCTGTAGTGGCAGTCATACACCCCCCTCCAGAACCTGCTCTGGTCACTGACCCAGCTATGGACATGCCCAAACTGCTGATGGCTCCCACTGAAATAAGTCAAGTAGTGGAGGAGGTAACCCAACTGAGCCAGAACCAGGCTTTTATGCAACAACTGCAACAGGTCAGACTCACTGCAGATCATGATCACAATCAATATTGTATTTCCTTGTTCCACAATGTAGGATTGAGTAGCAGAAGTCACATATGGCTGTATTTAACCCTGTTTGATAATGTCTAGTGCTGACTTTAGATCATTTCAAGGATGTTCTCATTGTCTCTTTATCTCTCTATAATATTGTCCACAGCAAGCACTTACTTCCCCGCTGTCGTCAGAGCTGCTGGTTGGAGCGCTGCCAGTGGTACCGCTGGAGGCTCTCTCCTCGCCCCCGGACACAGATAAAGAGGTGAAAGCTGAGGTCCAGGCTGTGTCTGGACAGGACGACCCATCAGCGCTGTCAGACCAGTGTGTTGAGGCCTCTCCTCTGCCCTCTGAGCTGGATGACTCCTCTCTGCTCTGCCCCTCTCCCACAGACCCTCCACAGACCTTCACCCCTCCAGCACAGAGCCTGGAAAGCTCAGCACCCCCACACCAGACCAAGCCCGCAGCCCATTACCAGCTCCAACAAGCCTTATTTCTCCAGCAGCAGGATCCTGTGTCACAAACTGAAATACTGAACTGCATTTCCCAGCCCAAAATTCACGTCCAGACTTCTGTCCCACTGTCTCAAGTCCAAAGTCAGGCGTGTGTCCCCCAGTCTCAAGTCCAGGCCCAGTCTCCTGACGCACAGAGCGCGGCCCGGACCCCCTCCCCTGCGCCCACCCCGCCTTCTGTGTCCGTGCCTCAAGCTGGTCCCCTCGCTGCCGCCACAGTCCCCTCAGGAGACCAGCACACACACCATAGTGAGTGCTCCTTATAGTGCGACAGACCGTAGTGTCAGACTGATTATACAGGGTTATGTGAGGTAAAACCGAGGCTCTCTCCCATAAGGAAGGGTCAGAGACAAGCACGAGAAGAGAAAACACAACTTAAATGCTGTTATTCTTTCATTCAGAAAGAATACCAGCAGTGTTATTAGTTTATCCATAATTATCCAAAATAGATCATTAATAAGATAATAATATTTATGTTAGCCACACAAGTCTATTGGAACAGCTTATTTTAGTCTCTCATTCTCTTGGTTTCCCGGCTTCCCCTCCACGCCGACATGCCAGTTGTCACTTCCTCCCATTTGGCACGCACAATGGCACTTGGATAAATCTGCACGAGTTTAATTATTCCACCTAAATTACCTTTAATTGTAATTATGTCATTCATTTCTCTGGTGATCAAGTCTGTCACTGCGCTCATTACAGCCATCACTGATTTAATCTTTATGATGACACACGAGCCACTAAATCTTCATCTGTGCCACTGTGTCGTCCAGAGCCAGCCGCTGCCTTGGTGGCGGAGAGTAAAGTGTTCCAGCCTCCGTCCCCCGCGGACCCCGCTGTCCCGACGCAAGGGCCCCCGTCCCACAGAGAGCGAGCGCCAACCCAAATGGGACAATCCAGTCAGCAGCAAGACATCAAGGTGAAATACTAAAACTGTTAAATCAGCTTTGTCTTACACCTGCCATTCTTAAGTTGGACACACACTAGAGGATTTTTAGCCAGATTTTTAGTCTGAGGAGGCTTGGACTTTCTCTCATGGCATGATCTGTGATGGGACTCCTTATGTGTGTGTATGTGTGTCCTCATGTCTGTCCTTAAGTGTGTGTGGTCTGTGCACAGATTTTGAGTCTCAAAAGGTTTAAAATCCTCTAGTGTGTGGGCACCTTTAGTTTAGAAAGATTTGTTCAGAGGGGATTTTGGATAGTTTTTGAAGAAATCTGTAAAACTTCATATTTTGTCTTGTTTTTAGGGTTTTTAGGGAATTAAATATTGAAAAATCCCTGTGAATGAACCTTCAAAATGTTATTAAGTACAAGAATGGAAAGACTTTTATTCTGTAGAAGCTATTATAGTGGAGATGTTATTGTCACTGTGAGAATAATTCATTTCAAGAAGATGGAGGTTAAATGTTCCCATATGGTTCAACAGAGAAATGTTGAATCAGTGCAATAATTACACTTCTCTCAATATTCAGAGAGCTAAGCCAGAAAATTGAAAAAAGAAAAGAAAAGAGAGAGTTTTGCCAACAGTGTCTCCCCTTGAATGTACATGTTATCCTAGTGATGTGTTCTTAACCCACTGCACTTTCTACGCAGCTGTTGCCCATTGTCGTGGAGAAGCAGTGGGAGCAGCTCACACCAGCACAGCGCCGGCACAGGTACCGCTCTCCGCTCTCCAAATTACACATCACACTCTCCGTTACGCCACGATTGGGACGTGCCAGTAGCAGAAACTAATAGCATCAATTCTCTCTCAATGGCTCCTCCAGGATGCAATTGTTAAGCCATAATGAGGAAGTTCATTTATTTTATTTTATTATAATTGGCCAAATTTACATGGATTAAGTGCTGTAATCCCAGACAAATGTGTTTTAAATCCATCCTTGAGGGCTCATCACTAGCTGCAGCTCAATGAGTTTCTTCTTATTAGGACCAGTTTTTGTGCTTACATCATTTCTGTTGATTCAATTACAACTCACATTTGCATCCATAAACATTGTTTGTAGCAGCCAATGGGGACTTTGTAAACCAAACAACGATAAAGTAAAACAAGTGTTAAATCTGTTTGCTCAAAAAAGCTTCATGACTGGTACAAAATGGTAACTCACTGACTGAAATAAAGAAATAATTAGGTCTCTTGGTAATAACAGGTTTCTGGCCAAATTTGTTGTTAGGCCCCACAGGACCACAGCGTGTGTTGATTTCTTTCTTTTACGTCCCTAATATTGCTATGCATAACCTCATTTATTCTTCTTTTATTAAATGGCCCTAACCATTAGATACTGTAAATGCATTTAAAATAAACTAGCCTGATATTATTAAGTTGTATTTGTCAGGTTTCAGCAGCAAATGTGTTCGGACCATGCAGCTGTCCAGAGAGTCTCGACCCAAGCGGCCTTCTCCTCGCTACAGGACGTAGTGAAAGGTCTCCTGCCCTACCACACGTGTGCGGGACATTTGCCCACGCAAGACCACTTCAACATAGGTCTGTGGCACATGTCATAGTCATGGGATTTCATCACTCAAGTATATTTATAAAAGTACTTATGCCCTCCTCTCCACAGTGGACCAGGAGTTCGACACTGTGTCCGGTTTCCTGCAGAAGCGGACCAAGGACATGGTTAACAAATACAGGCAGCTGCTGCTCAGAGAATCCCTGGTAAGACATACAGTACAATAAGAAGTGTTCTGTGATCAAGGTTTAGTATAAAGGATACTTTTAACCTTAGCTTTAACTATTTATCTTTTGATAAATTCTTTGGACATTCTTCTTTTTTTCCCTTCATTATCCTGGCTAACACACCGTGCCTTCTTGTTAATCCATAATTTTCAGTTTGCAAAATATAGTTTTTGTTCTTGCAAGTCATGTACGTGGTATTTGCCCTCAGCAGGACATCCCGTCAGCGGAGATGGTGATGTTGGACAGACTCTTCCTTCAGGCCGAGCGCTTCTCTTTGGCAGAAGACCGTCGGAGAGCGACCAGAGAACCAGGTCAGCAGACTCTACATTTTGGTTATGGCTATTTTAGGTCTTCCCTGCTTCTCCGTCAACCTACCTATTTATTGACATCTTGGTAAGAGGCAATGCAACTAAATCTAGAGCAGAACAGTGCCACTGCAAATATCGGAGCCTTGAGAGAGTAGAAAAGTTTAGGTCTCTTAATGATATAGAGCAGGGGTGTCAAACATACAGCCCGGCCATTCCTGTGAGGAGTTGTGAAATTTGTCAATAGTATTTTCCTGTTGACAATATATGCAGCCCTCGACCAAAAATGGGTTTTGACACCCCTGATATAGAGGTTTTACATTTTTAAAGTGGTGAGGTTGGATGTGTCAAATTGTGTTATCATAGAGTTGAATGTATTTCTTTTCTCTTCAGAGTCTCTGATGACAACGTTACCCTCATCGGCGTCTTCCCCTGGCGATGCCCCTCCCACGGCTCCATCCCTCCCTCCTCCACCCCCTTCCCCCCCATCTCCCCCCTCTCCTCCCGCCCCTCGCTCCTGCTCTTCCAGCGACAGCCCACCCTCGCCCCCGTCGTGGACCAGGCTGTCGGAGCGCCCCCCCGGACTCCGGACATACCGCTCGAGCTCCCGCGGCGGCCTCAGGCTCACCATAAAGCACGAGTCGGGCTCCAGGAAAGTGGTCCACAATTCGGCGTGCGACCCCGGACTCAAAAGGGACCACTCGGGACAGCTGACAAACGGGAGCGGACGCCACTGTCAACCGCCCATCAACGCGCTGCAAACGGTGTCCAACGGGAACCTTCCCACGGAGGATGCCGCGCCTCCGGATTTCAAAATAAAAGCCTCCATAAAGGACAACAGAGAAGTGAGTGCGCCCAAATTAAAATGTTTCCGTTTGGACACATCACCACCGGATCATCCGCCGCCAATACAGGAGGACAACATGCTTAGCGAACATCTTCAGAGTGCTATCGACAGCATTTTGGAGCTACAGAGGCTTCAAGGCCCGTCTACGGCTCAAAGCAGGGCTCCCTGCGCGCCCTCATTGGACCAGGCAGTGGCCAGCATTCTAGAAGGGCATCTCTGAACGGGACAGACTCTGGTGGGACCACTTTGAAAGATGGAGGTAGGAGATACAAAAAAAAAGGCACTATTGAGAGATGCAGACAACAGCACTATTCTTAGCCGCTCAGTTGTTAGATACTTCTTTTTGATGTTTGAAGACAAAAAAAAGTCTATTTGAATAGGAGATCTATTGTTTCAGTGGTAGTAAAGACATCCAGAGGTTTTACAACAAGCGTCATCAACAAATAGTATATAAGTAATAGTGCGGACCATGTGGAGTAGAGATTATTCAATAGTTTTTTATAAGATTTCTTTCCAAATGTGAATTTTCCTTTTTGCATAGTGCCAAGCTTCCAGGGTATTTATTTTGATAATCTGTGCCAATTTTTTGACCAAGTGTGTACGAATGTGTGTGCGGGAAAAAAATACAGTGTGTTTTTTTGAAATATCACACCTGCTCCATAATATGCTGCGTTCAAGTGGTCCACGGATGCCGGGCGGTTTTAAATTTAGATCCAAATTTGTTTTTCTTTTCTTTTTCAATTCAATTTTAAAACTATTGTTTGTAAGTTTAAATTTTAATCGATTGAAATCATATCGTTGGACGCCCCCCATGGGTTCTATAAATCAGTGGTTCTCAACTGGTGGATCGTGAAACCATCTTTTGGAAAAAGTAATCTAAAATAGGTTACATTTTCTTGTAATAAGAATATTTGAGCAGGTAAGTAAGTCTTTTTGCACTTAACATTAGGAGAAAACCTAAATAAAGACAAAACTTCTTATTGCACTTTAAAATTAGATAATAAATCAAATTTTACTTGAAAAATCTTATTCAATTCACCTGTTTTTTCACTTGCCAAGACAAAATGACTCATATTAGGATAAAATATTCTTAATTCCAGTCATCTTAACTCATTAAGATATAGGCAGTGCCTATAGAACCGTCCGACGGCTTCCAAGCTGTTTTGCTATAGTGCTGGCAGGAGCGCTAAGTAGCCATTTCAAATGACCTCCCATTGAAATGGCTTTCAGATTACCGGGCTAATTAAAGTCTTTATACCGGGACGGCAAAATAGGCTTGTTCGAGATGAGCCAGACGGACGGAAACGCTCACCTGTCATCGGCACACGCACAAATATGACTGAAACTATTGAAGTTTTTCAGTGTCCCTTAAATAAACATCATGATTGATGCTTTCCAGTTCAAACGTATGATTTAGAGTCAATATTTTATCTTGCAAACTTAATAGGAGCGTTTGCTCTGATTATAAATGTACGATCTGTGGCTGGAATGTGTTTTATTTATTTCATGACGAGACCCTGCGTGATCTGAGGCATCCCTCTCTGTTCCCGGGTTGTGAAGTGTCTAGCTTGACTTCAGACTTTTTTCTCCGACCTCGATCATCCAGGCTCTACTAGCAAGCTTTCAGATATGCGTTGCCTGCGCTACCAGGCAATGGCACATGTCAACGCAAGTGCTGGCACTATAGCAAAGAAGCTTGGAAGCCGTTGGACGGTTCTATAGACACTGCCTAAGATATAATGGTTTGCAAAATGACTAGGATAGAAACAGCCTGAGTTTGTTCAAATAACTGCTATCCAGTTGTTTTGATCATATTATTTATCTTTAAAGCCTTATCTAATGCTTATTCTGTGATAATTTGTGGGAGTTTACAGTTTTGTGATTTATATGCACTGGTCAAAAGTTTTTATGGATTGTTTTTCCTTTATTTTCAACACTATTAACATTGTATGGTTCTCCTTGAAGGCATTGAACTATGAATAAACACATGGGATTATGTAGGAAACGGAAATTGGCACCCTTTATTCTTGGCATTTTCTCCACGAGCTTCAAAGGCAGTGTGTCCATGTGTTCATTCATAGTTTAACGCCTTCAATGAGAACCATACAATGTCAATAGTGTTGAAAATAAAGAAAAAACAATCCATAAAAAGTGTTACGAAACTTTTGACCAGTAGTGTAAGAAATTAAATCCATATTTTGGTCGTGGCTTGTCGTCCTCGGGTGATGATGGATCTCGAAGCCAAACCAGTTGAGAACCACTGCTTTCAATCTATAAAGGAAGCCACAACACGCTGGACTTGAGGAATAAAGTTAGTGCAGGCTCTCAGTCGTCCAGAGATGATCCATCTTAGTGGAGATGTCCAAATATTGCCATCGTGACTGGGTTGATTTCTAGATTCTCAACTTTCTTTCTAGACGCAACCCATTATTATACTGTGCTGAACTAGAGTCTAAACTGTTTTTTGGTCGTTCTTCTTCTCCAGTTTTCCAAGGACCACGTAAACGCTCCATTAGTCTCGACTTAGGCTTAATGAATGAAACTCCAAAGAAAATGTGACTTACTACATCCTGAGTACACCAGCAAACGTCCATGTCGCGTCTCTTCCCCAAAACGCGTGAGATCAGATCGGGCACAAAGGAATAACGAGGAAGGAAATGTTCTTTTTAGATCGTTTTATCACCACATCCAAGTCTGTGAAATGCCGTCTTTCTTCTGTTTTATGTGTAAGCAATAATGAGTCAGTGAGAGGGATGAAGGGTAGCGTATGGATATCGTTGGGTTTATCCGAGCAAAGCACTTGTTAAAAGAGTGAGCAGAAATGTAGTTGTTTTGATGGAGTTGGTGACGCCACAAGAGCCTCTGAAATGCTTTTCAAAAAATGTGACTTAGATGTCAGTGTCAAAGCCCACCTGCTCTATGGCCCCTCCATCAGTCACTGGGGTGAAGAGTCTTGACTAAGGACCCATTAGCAGTAAGTAATAGGGCTGCACAATGAAACCTGCAATAATCTAACCGCAAATGACTGAGGTTTACGTTTCTGTGTTCCCCTCATGAGCATAGCGAGTGATAATACAGATTTGACTCTTTCACTATGATTACCGTATTTTACGGACTATAAGTTGCTCCGGAGTATAAGTTGCACCAGCCAAAAAATGCACAATGAAGAAGAAAAAAACATATATAAAGGTGGTCACACACTAGAGGATTTTAATCTGTGCAAAGACAACACACACTTAAGGACAGACATGAGGACACACACACACACACACACACATGAGGAGTCCCACCACAGATCATGCCATGAGAGAAAGTTTTTATTGAGCCACGCCTCCTAAGATCTGGCTAAAAATCCTCTAGTGTGTGTCCAGCTTAAGTCGCACTGGACTATAATCAATCAATCAATCAATCAATCAAAACATTATTTATAAAGCGCTTTTCATACAAAATGCAGCTCAAAGTGCTTTACAGATTAAAAACACATTAAAACAGATCATTCAATTACACCCCAACCCCCCACATATTTACCTGTACATTTAACAGACAATTGTCACACACATCAGTATTCGCACGTTCAACCAAATGCGCACACACACACACACACACATACACACACACACATACATACATACAGGCCAGCAAATATGCATGCACACACACACCATGATTTATGCAAGTTAAAATATTGTAAGTACATAAGGCTGAGTACATAACATAAGGCTGAGTACATATAAGTCGCCTTTTTGGGGGGAAATTTATTTTACAAAATCTGAGACCAAGAACAGACATTTCAGCTTGAAAGGCAAGTAATAATAATAACAATAGAATAGAGAACAACAGGCTGAATAGGTGCACGGTGCTAACGTAACACATTGATGGTTATTCAGCTACACAAAGCATAAACAACGAACTGAATAGGTGTCTGGTATGTTAACATAACATATTAATTAATATACAAGTCGCACCTGAGTAGAAGTCGCAGGACCAGGTAAACTATGAAAAAAAGTGTGACTTATAGTCCGGAAAATACGGTAATGTCGTGGAGCATGAACCTGAAATGTAGAACCTAAATACATAATATTAAAATCGCAAACCAAATCCTGATTTCTGACTAAAATATCATGATTTTTTTTCCCCTCAAAATCGTGCAGCCCTAGTATGTACTTAATTTTTAAAATTTTGTATTTGTGGGTCTCCCAAAAGTGACTTGAATGAGTTCCAAGCACCATGGTTTGCATAGCAGCGTTCTCAAATATGCCTCACTAGTAAGTACTTTTCAACAAAATGTTGACTTGAAATAAGATGCACAGTTTTATTCATAACGTCCCATGTTGAGGCTGGAACCAGGATGTTGGTCCCATTTAACTAATTCAATTGTGTCTATTAAAGACATTAAGCGGCTAATAAGATTTGAGAAAGACTAGCCAAAGTTAATGTCAAGCCCTGGTTATCAGGTATAGGCCTAATAACGAAATAATGAATATATGTCTAGCACTTATCAGCATATTATGAGCTCTTTAGTGGCTACACCAATGTCCGTTTAGATCTTAACGCCAAAACATTTATATTTTCTTTATACTTTGAAGTGTGTGACTCAAACATAGAGCCTCTTCAGCATCAAAGAGCCTTTGACCAAAAACTGAATTTAGTTTAGTCCCGTTTAGTTCAGTGGTTAGTCTGTCTGATATGCACACTCACAGTCATTTTTAATCATGTGACAATCTTTTATTTCATGTAAAACTGAGTCCATATCATTTGAACCATGTCTTGCATAAACTGTGTGGATGGCTTATAACCTTAAAGGGATAGTGCAGTATGTTCATATCAAGCACTTAATTATGAAATTGACAGTGATAATATTATGCCATAACCTTTTATTCCTATTTACGTAAGATGTCCTCTATTAACCACGGTATATCTAATATCATATTAGATATATCAGAACACAAATTACTATATTGAATGGCATTGTCAAAGTTGATGACTTTTGCAAGATACCGAACTATCCCTTTAAATGTCAAATTGTAAAGTTACAAATTAGGAACTTTTGCAACAAGATTTAGTCATTTAGAAACTGAAACTGCAAACTATAGATTATTTTGTGTGATAATGGTCTCAAGCTGCAAATTTAGAAAATGCCTTACTCTGATTCAGACCCTTTAAAAGTGAATGGGATTTCTACATGTGATATGTTCAGTGTAGGAAACTCCCAGCAGGCCTTCCCATGTGTTGCAATGCATCGTTTCCTATAAAAATGTCTTTGTTTGGAACGAAGGAGTTGAATATGCAGTAATGTAGTGTTGGGACCTCTGTAGTCGTCATGGGTGGGTGTGTACTTTTACTACATGTGATGTAAAACTACATCAAGTGCAGTAACTGAATCTTGAAGTACTTGTAATTGCATGTCTGTCCTATAGAGGTCTCTGTGATGCAGTAAAGATGTCAGAGTGTCATTTCTACACTCCAACTTCTCATAAAGGGGACCCCAATTATTAGTGTATAAAATCTATTGTATTTAGCAATGGTGGTCACAGTTAGAAGAAAACCTGACAGATATCATTAAAATATCATTTTTGTCATATTCCCTTGGGGTAATTCCCCTTGGTTACATACACAGAGTAGAGGGCTAATGCTACTAATACTCCAGCTAGATACCTTTGACGATGAGCCTGGCTCATGAACTGGAGAAAGGTCCACAGGCACCGCACTGAGGTCAAGAACAAGTCTTGTGGCTGATTCAACACAAACTGAATGGGTTTCTACTAACTGTGGCCACCACAGTATGTTTTATTATTTATTAAAAAATTTCAGAAAGATCTTGAAAAGATTTTTAGGGTAAACTTTGCTGGTGTCCCCTTCAGTGAGGAAGCCTCATGTGCCATTGTCCTTGTGTTAAACACATTGAAGGACAGAAGCGATTGTCACATCTGCATGTTGAGCCATTTCAATATGTATTTATTTGTTTTATTTATTCTTGTGTTACTGAATGAACTGTGAAACCAGGGGAGCTCACACTAATTTCCAACATTTGACTGACAGATTGTTCGATGCCAAAATCAAGAGGCCTTAATCCAGCAGAACTAGATTGTAAAACAATGTCATTCCTGACAATAACCCGACTCCTAAAGTCACGAGTGATTCATACAGTATATGAAATGTTAAGAAATCCGCTTTTGTACTCATTTTTACAGACTATTTATTAAACTGTGATTTTGTAAGAAATAAAACATGAAAATAGCTTGGTTTCGTTAAATCTTTTTAATTCTGTATGTTGCTAATTCTGACAGACAGGTTGCTCAGTGGCATCATAAGGAAGGATCAAACGCAGAGAACCCTACAATAAAGTATACTTTAACCGTAACATATTTTCCCCCATTTAGGAAACCGTATATTTGACAAAGATAAATTTTGATACCACAAACATCAAAAGACACTCATCGGTTGAACAGAGGTCACAGTCTGCAGCTAAAGCACAATTGTTTTCTGTTCCTGCTGTGCATTTAGGCAGACACAAGTTATCCTAAATTACAGAAATTTTAAATTTGGGTACAAATTGTTTTACGAAAATGATTAAAAAGAAATATGAATTCCCTGTTGATCAGCAATTTCTGCGTTAGTCGTATTAACACCACAAAAAAATAACCTGTGACTTTCCTTGCTGTGAAACCAAGGGGAGCATGTTTTCAAACTAGTGTTCTGAGCTGGCAAAAATCAATTACAACAAACACTCAGGTGCTATGCCAAATTACGAGGCTTAAGCCACCAGGAATATTACAAACATGACTTTATTATTTTTAATCATTCATTTAGAAACAAATCCGCTCCAGTCAGACAAATAAAATGACAGAGCAGTGGTTCAGGAATACAATTTGAATGATCATGATTAAACGCATTTGCCCGGCACAGTTTTACTTTTCTAAAACACAAAGTTGGCATCTTCCTAAATATTATAATTGTTTTTCTAAGACAACATTGCACTGAAATCAATAAGCTGTAAAATAAATGGAGGGTCCCACACTGCACTCCAACAGCTATGGGGTTTAAGAGGAACATTATAACATGAACCATAAGGATGTCCCATACAATTAGGGGCGCAGGCAGCGGGGCAAGTGTGTCCATCAAACAAACAAACCAACATTTGCGTCAGTCTCTCCCTGTAAAAGTGGACGAGGAAAGTGTGCTCTGATGTTCGAAGTCACCTTGAGACCAAAAACACATCTTTTAGTGAAATAGGGCAAAGACGGGTTCAGAGTCAAGGTTAAAGTCATTCATCACGCACTTGCACAAAAACACCAACAGGGGGAGCACTTCATTTAAGGCCATTTGAACATGTCCTTCTCTGCAAAGCAAAACATTTCATCTCTAGAGCTGCAGATCTGCACTAAAGTCTGGAAAGTTAATTTAAGGGGGAAAAGGATCGTCCAAACAGGTAGCAGCATATATTAAAAAAGACTATTAAATTACATCAAGTACTTTTTATAAATAATTTTTAGTGTTCATAAAACGTCACAAGTTCTTTACTCCAGATAAGACACTGAAGTCAGTCCTCGAGCAAAAACGCACAGGTCCTCGTCTTGTCCTTAGTGGTTCAAATGTTTTTTCGAGGTCCATTCTCTAGGTCCGGGATTTCGAAAGGCGGATCTTGGCCCTCAGTTGAGCTTGATGGGGATGTCGGCTCCGTACTTGCGCAGGAACTTGCTGTGGTTGTGATCCACGGACCACAGCGGCGGCAGGTGTTTGGGCTGCATGCTGTTGAGGAAGTGTTGCCTCCAGCGCCGCTCCAGCTCCATGAGGCCCTTCAGACCCCGCTCGGCGTGGGACTGGACCACTTTCAAGCCATGAGGGACGTACAGCTCATTAAAGATCCTGGAAAGAAGAGAGTTGGGGCAGAAGATGGAGGGTTTCAATAGAGACACGCAATGACATCAACACAGCTCAATGAAAACTGCTGTGATTTACAACACATCTCCGGATCTATACATTTTGTATACATTTGGAATAGAAACAAAGAATCATGCTGTATAAAAAGGCATAGAGCAATCAGATTTCTCTAGATTCTCTAATGCTGTGACTTCCTTAAGTCATTCAGGGTATAATGCCTTTAAAACAATATCAAATTTGACTTTAAGACCCTCATATTCACCACACATAAAATTTTAGCTAGCTTCGTAACATCCATCACTGTGACAAGACAAAAAAAATTAACAAGACCCTGTCATTGGAAGACCCCATCTGGTTGCAACGGTCAACTCCAACTATAATCAGTTTGGCCAAATGATAGAGGTTTGCTCTAATACAAATTAAAAATGGCTGTGCACTCCTGCCTCACCTGGTCTCCAGACCAGCAGCCTGGTTCACAGCGTCCAGCGTCAGTGGCTCATCGTGATTCATGTTTAGGTAGTTTTTGATCATCTCCTCCAACTCCGCTCTCCTGGATTCGGGCAAACCGTCTCTGGCGCTGAGCAGAGCCCGAGCAGCTGATCTGACCTTTCTCCGGTCCGAGTCCTCCAGCAGCCTGACCCCCTCCTCACAGCCCTGCGGCGCAGAGAACTCCTCGGCCAGTTGCTGCTTCAGGAAGCCGTCGTGCACGTTCGACGCGGCGTGGCAGCTGGTGCATAGCAGCAGGATGTCGTGGGAGTTGTGGTCCTTCATCTCAGTGGGGAAATGCCGCCTGTACTCGTGGGGCACGATGTTCTTTCTGAAGGGACCACAGGAGGGGATTTCAAACAAAAGTGAGTAGGGCAGCAACATTAGAACACCTTTGCTACTTAAAACACAGGAGTGGCCTAGTGGTGGCACATACAGTAGTAATTCTATATTCATAGTTATACTATATCCCACATTTGCCATTGTTTGCTGGGGTGAGTAAAATTGAGTTAAAAGGAGACATATTGTTTATGATATATTGACCATGTTTTAACCTCACCAAAAACAGAGTAGTGAGAAAAAAAACTAAACAAAGTACTCAAGAAGCCAGTACCACAAAAAAATGGCTTTTTTGGGGGACAGAAATTAAAAAGAGAAAAACAAAGAACCAAGCCACTCTTCCCACAACAATAATTCTCTATTTCCATTTTCTATAAAGGCTTTATTTTACTGGGCTAATGCATATTACAACTATATTACTTTTAAAACATGTTGCTGGTATCTTCCATGCACATCAGCTCCAACAAAGCCTTTCTCAAGACCTGAGGACCGGTGACTACTTTTTTTTGTAGAAGAGTAATTTGAAACCAGTTCATAATCTCACCAGGTTGATTACGAACTGTGAACATCTGGTGACCTGAGGGAGTGGCCGCACAATTTAGTGAGGACACACCCTGGACCTGGAGTAGTATTTACTTCATTACACAGTTTTGAATTAATCCAGTTCACGTTTGTCAGTCCATGTAGACTTCTGCAGTGCTTTCGTTTTCTACTTCCTGGTACAATTACGTAAATTGTTCAAACCCCCAAACTGTCCTCCACACTTTTAAAGCCAATGATCCAATATTGGATTAGTTCTGAGCCGCTCTGTTTCATAGCGTGAACACAGAAACTCCATCCGGCTACAGCCACATGTTTAAAGGAACACCAATTGTTTATCTTTATCATGTGATTCACATTCTGGGCTGTAGGGGGTGCTCCAAGCCAAATCCTAATCAGCCCTGGCAGCAAATTTTCTGATTGGCCTAAGAGGGTAGAATTCAATGAATCTCAAGAAAATTCCCAATCATCACTATCCTTAGGGTTAGGGTTGGGTTTAGGGTTAGCCAATCAGAGGCATCAATTCCCCTGCCATCCTGCATAAAATATATTTGCGCCTTGATACAGGTATTTATGGACATCGAGTCATCCTCACAGAGGCATTATTAAAGATTTTAAGCCTGTTAACATTTATGCATAATATGTCCACTATAAACAAAAAAAAATGGAGTTTCTGACATTCAAAACACTGAGTGGCACCTGGGGTGTTCAATTCGATTCCAGCACACCCCATTAAGATATCATTACAGTAGTCGGACATCTATTATTAGAGTCAATGCCCAATGAAAGACCTCTAAAGTAAAACACAATAAAATGCATAGTCTTACCTAATGTAAGAGTCTGCTTTCCCACAGACCACACAAAGGTTTTCCTTCGCAGTGAGATAATAGTCCTGTTGGGAGTCAGGACGTCCCGATGGTTCGAACAACAGCCTAACTATAAAGGGGTTTTCACTTATGAGCTCTGAAAAGGTAGATATAGGCACATGCTACATTAAAGATATTACGGCAGAGTAAAAGTGCATTAGTACACTCAGCCTACTTCCGATCCCCTTGTCCAGATACCATTTGGCCTTCTTCTTGTCGCAGGTGCACAGCGGCTGTCCGTCTGGTGCTTGTAGGAAACAGTTGTCATACAGAGGTGACTTCCTGTGTGCGAAAATTATGTCACTCAACTGTATTATTCATAGACTGATCGTGATTCAAGCACTGCCATTAAATTTACAACTCTGACAGATTGTACTACAACGACTTACCTGGCGGAGTAGCCGACCCCCAGTGGTTTCCTCTTATTGTTGCGTCGAGGGTCTGGGACTTGTTGATCTCCAGACTCGGGGCTTATGAAGACTATGGGTTTCCGCATGGTTCTCCGCCTCTTCTCTCCATCTACGGGACTGTCCTCTCCGTCCCCGCGGCCCCTGAACGGGACGTCTACCAGGCCTTGGCAGCGGGACATAAGCTCTGAACAGGAGCTCCCACTGAGCAAGACATGACTGTCTTCAGATTCCAGACCAAGGAGGCAGAAGAAGAGCGCGATGGACACCTGTGCATCTCTGGCAGCATAACACATCTAAGACAGAAGTTTAAATATTTAGAAACATCCATCCATACACACAACAGATATTTTAGTTCTTTATCTTTAGCATAGCATACTGAATGCCCTATAACTCCCATCTACAAAAGCTTTAAGCCACACAGTGTAATCATGTAGACATTAATGTGGGAAAAAAGCTAGGCCACGAACAGAATCAGAACAAGTTTAGGCTGGCGATTTGAGAATAGTACTATAAAGTATAATAGAAAAAAAAGCACAAATGAACGAAACACCCTTATAGTATTTTTTGATGAGGGTTAACATTGGTTACGTGACTAAAACCTCTAACAAAGGAAACGGCATCACCTGTTCAGGTGTGAGCGTGTCTGCCTCCCAGTCGCTGCAGCGAAGCTCTAGAGACTTGTCTAGAGTTATATTCAGCAGATCCGCAGCCAACGACTTCAGGCTCAGGCCATTGTTTAGAGTAGTCTTCCTGAAATAGATGAAACATTTTAATTTCAACGAGAACATGTTGCATCAACAATGTTGCATTACTAAAATCCTTCATACTTTTCACAGAACATGAATTAAGTTGTTAGCTAAATATATTGGTTTATTTCTTTATGACCTTATGCAAGTCAACAATGTCAATGGCCTGTTAGCAGCGATATTAAAGTGCAGATGACATGAGACAATGTTTTTCTAAAAACATAGTCAACACAGTTACAGTATACTCAAGATTTTCCTTAAAAAGGTTTATCTAGCTTTCCCTGGTTTCAATTGGTATGGCGTCAAGACACACCATCATTCAGAAATGACAAGCCACGACCCAAATAAGAATTCAATTTGCTACATAAATACTGGATTTTCCCACAAATTATTGTTGAAGCATTAAATAATCATATTGAATTGAAATCATGGCCAAAATAACTTATTTTAACAGCCTCTGGAATGTTTTGAGCCACTTCCACAGATAAAGAATGATTTTTTCATGCAACCACTCAAACATAAAAGGCCGTCTCATTCCAAATGATTTATTGCGCACAGATTTTGGCACCTCCCCCTTTTGTAAAGTGAATATGGAGTTTACTTCTGTCTCACGGCGAGATAGCGGAGGTCCACGGTGCACACCAGCGGCAGGCCGTAGTCTCGCGTTAAACGTTTTCCATCGTCATAACATCCCACTCCGACTTTGAGAACGCGGGGGTCCCGGAGCACTTCGATCAGGCCCAGGGGGAAAGGCTGCTGCGCGTTTCGAAACGGGAGCAGCCGCACAAGGACGCAGCGACCGGAGTAGGACGCCATCTGCAGTAGGGACACCACTGATACTTTGCCCTTTGCTGATAACTGCAATAAATAAATACAATTATTAAGGTGATGTTGGTCAAATGAAGAAAGAACAAAGCCTAAATCCAACTTTAATCAATTTTTCAAGTTACTGAGCACTCATGGGCTTCCATTTTTTTGATCTCATCAGGAAAACATACCGGTCCAAATTACAGATTTTATAATTGATTATTACATTTTGAACCAAATAGCCAATTCTTCTAAAATAATCTGTAAGGAGCAGCATTCAAGTTTAATTAGGTCAACTGTGAATGTATGGACTGAACAAACACTAAACCAAAACTAAATTAAATCTAAACTAAAAGGTGGCCACACACTAGAGGATTTTAATCTTTTGAGACTAAAGATCTGTGCAAAGACAACACACACACTTAAGGACAGACATGAGGACACACATAAGGACACATACACACACACATGAGGAGTCCCACCACAGATCATGCCATGAGAGAAAGTTTTTATTGAGCCACGCCTCCTAAGACTAAAAATCTGCCTAAAAATCCTCTAGTGTGTGTCCAGCTTAAGACAGATTCGGCCAGTAACAAGTACTTTACCAAACGACCAAAGGCAGCCAAAGAGCCACAGTGTCAAGAGTCATGCAGTTATATTGTCGTAAGCGGTTTCTTACCCATTCACAGTCCAGTCCGAGCACAGGGAAAATTGAGAGATCCTTTTGGAAGAGGGGCCATAGCTGCTGCCACTCCTCCTCGGAGCTCACGATGGTCGGACTCACGCAAAGCACCTGATCACAAAGCGGTAATGCAGGTGCAGCTGGCACTAGAGTGATCTGGGGCTCCACTGGCTTCACTTCCTCTTCTAGAATTTTGGGAGATGGGTCACTCTGCGCTGGTGTCAAGTCTTTTTCATTGGGACAGGGAGGTTCCACGGGTTCAGCTGCCTTTTGGTTGGAAGGCAGCCGCTTTCTTTTGGTTCGATAAACTCGCCACGCCAGCAGCCCACCCAAAGTTACTCCCAGGACTGTGGTCACTACTGCAGCCAGAGGTCCACGATGAGACATAGTGGAGGCTTACAGGGACCGTCAGAATAAAAAATGCTAGGATATGAGGTAAAGTGGATTATTTTTTAAGACAACAAGTTCAGATGCATTGTGTTTCATTGATTTAAGCAGTTTACCTTTTTTGTGTGTCAGTGAGGGACCAAAATAACTTCACTTTGATCTGGCAATATTGGATAAGAACAGCATTTCTCTAAAGAAAAGGGCAATACACCAAAACGAATAAAACAATCAGTATGGTCTATGGAATATTATTAAAACATTAACAGTGTGAGAAACATTGAAGATGGTACACCAAAATGAAAATCAAATTGTCATAAGATTTTGTTCAAAACAGATGCAAAAAAATGATAAATTTGCAGGCAGAAGGTGGTTCTTTTTAAATATCTACCAATAATTCTCCTTTTTTGTACCAATTAGTTCATCCTGCAGCAAGACAAGCCAATCTTTCAACTTTCACTGGAAAAATTGTATGTGTGACCAATAATTTATTGACTTTATCAGGAACAGCTAGATATTGCAATCAACTAGCCAAACAAAACTTCAGACTTGTGTATTGAAAAACAAACGAGAAAGCATTTAAAACACCAAGATGTCCATCTAACAGCAGCGCAGGCGAGGATAAGCACCTGCCAAATATTTTGAGAAGAAAAAATATCAAGATTTTAAAGGAATTACACAACTAGGTTAAACAATGGCGTGGTCAGCATCACTTTAGCTGCCATGTATCATTCATCATCGAAGTTAATGGGCTTTGGAGATAGTTTAAGCAGAAACGAGGATCTGAGAGAGAGCGAGAGAGAGAATGCGATATTAATATGATTGTGCATGTCTAATTGCAAACACAGCGCGTCCTTGTTTTACTTGTGCAGTTGCTTTAGCCAACTTAGCCTCCAGGATGTGTGTCCAATGTTTAGCTTAATGAGCACGACTTCATCCAGCTGCATTTTACACTGACAGCGCTTCTTCTTTCATACCCATTTAAAATCTTACCTCTGTGTTATTATCCAAATCCAAGCCGGTTCATCATGACACCTACACTTGTTAGTTTTGTTTGCTCCATGTCTTCCGGCCGATATTTATAACAAACTGCTGCACCGCCTTCGTCATCCGTCTGGGGTGCCCTCTGGCGGTCGGAGGCCTGTACTTCAGTGCATACTTCAGTGCATGTGGCCAAACTCATTGTAACAACTTTAATCATTTCTCAACTGGACTATTGTCAGATTATATGGGCCAACGCTAAAAGAAAAATATCTAGACAGACTGCAACTGATGCAGAATGAAGCTGCCTGTATGACACTGAACTGCTCTGAACCAGTGTAAAAACTATGCACTCCATCTGGGCTCCAAGGGATCATAATTAGTATGAAATAGGCTAAGATGTTTTCCTACCTTTAGTAGCCTACCAAGAGAGGAGGGACTTAGAGGTTAATGCCGCCTGGCTTATTTATAAGAGACCCATGAGCGTGCTCACGTTGCAAGCTGATGACATCTTTGGACTAAGATCGAAACGTCCTACACTTCAACAACTACAGAGTACAGATGAAGACTGAAGAATCTTTGCCTACGTATATTTCAGTAGTTTAACCAACGTTGAATCCATGTCTGAAAATGGATTAAATTTCCATGTCTTTATTATTCAACCAAAAACATAACATATCAATGTTGAATTAATGTCCTTTTGCTATCTGGGATGAGATGTAGGGGCCGCTGTGTCAGCCGTACCTGTGTTTCCTCGTTCATCTACAGCAGGCATACCCAAAGTGCGGCCCGGGGGCCAAATGCGGCCCTCAGACCAATTTTTGGTGGCCCAAAATCTTCTTGGAATTGGCACGTCGTCAGAGATGATGTTTTTCTGCAGGTTTAACAGGTTTTCTGCACAATTAAAGCCTCAAAAACTTTATTTTAATTGTGAGACAGGTTCCAGACTAACTAAAGATGTGGGGAGAAGGTTTAAACCCCTCTTTAAATCAACCCAGTTGAATTTTGGACTGCGCTGGCCACCGATCTATGGCCCTCCATGGAGTACCCACTTCAATATGTGGCCCTCAATGAAAAAAGTTTGGACACCCCTGATCTACAGTGCTCACGCGCAGCTGTTACTGTATCGTATAATGTCCTACTTTACCTGAACAGGTACATTTGGGGGATTTTTTCATTCTTAATGTTGTTTAAACTGGAAATGCTTGATGTTTCCCAGATGGTTCACCAAAAAGTGTTCCACTTTACCTGATTTAACCCTACAAATGCCACTCTGAAAATAGGACAACTTTTCACTTTTTATTGTTCATGTTATTGCACTTGTACATTTTCTTTGCAACAAATATAGAAACTTTTGCAAGTTTCAAAAATGTCAGCTAGTGTTAGCATACCCAAGGTTTATACTGACATGTACAGTAGAACCATACATGCCCCTTGCTCAGGCCTGGACCAGTGGTCTATCCATCACCAGGGTCAGACGGAATGAGTCCAACGTCCTCCTCACGTGTGATACATAGGCCACTACCCGGTACGGAGATCCGCTCCTTAAGTTACACCGACAAAGGTGCCATGGCCGGGAATCGACAGCTTTGAATACCAAATGAGGTATCCAAAGCGACCACCGAGTCATCGATGTGAGCTAACTGCCTAGCTAGCATATATGCAAAAAAAATATATCTATATGACATGACAACCTTTTTTTTTTTTTTTTACCTATAATTTGTACTTTTTACTTGTACTTGTGACTTTGTTACTTTCCACCACTGAATGTGAACACAATTTCTACAGTTTGAATTCACAATTACATTACAGCATTCTGAAAGTGGCATGGAGGATTCTGTTCATGGTGCAGTAACTTTGAAATAACATTTTTGGTGTTATTTTGCTGCTGGCTATAGGCTATATGCACAGCAAGCCCACGTGACTTCCGACTGGATTCAAAAACCGCTGGCGCCCTTCCTCTCCCTATTAATTTGCATTGAGTAGTTAGCATATCTTACACAAATGAAGACTAACCTCAAGATTTGTCAGCGGACAGCGAGTGACTGATACGATGTGACCAACAGCTGGTTAAAAACATTACGTCAGATGTAACCACTTCATTGGAAGGAACCTCTGTGCTCCGAACGAGAGGTGTTTATGCCTCGAAGCTAACGGCTAACTGTGTACATGTTATGGGGAGTCTCTCACCCAGCAGCCTTTGGGGTAGAGGGGCGTGTCTAAGCCCTGAAGGCAGTGTTGTTCCCTGTGTTCTGCCATTTTTGTTGCTGGCTTGAGAAGATAAAAGGTGACTCACAAACATCCCTTGTGTCTCGTTCTTCAGGTACTACTTGGTCGTCGCTGCCCTGGACCAGCAGTCTACTTTCCGGGCTATGTCTTTGCTAAGTAGCCCCCCTGTACGCGGGAAATACGTCGCGCTGAAGGAGCTACTTTTATGAAGATTCAGCCTGTCTCCAGTGGAGAGAGCGGATAAGATTCTCAACCTTTCTGGTTTAGGGGATGGTACGGCTGTAGACCTGATGGACAAGATG
>OMNZ01069830.1:14844-26448 GCA_900303255.1 Lesueurigobius sanzi | reverse complement strand
CATTTTGCTTTTTTGGAAACAATTCCATATTTGGTATGTGCCGTACGTTCTCATGGCAACTGCAGAGCCAATGAGGAGTGAGGTTCTTGAAGGTGCCCACCCTTCACTTGTCACACGGGGTGAACCCACAGACGGCAGCAAGGGCAAGGCTGTCAATCAAACCAGGCCCCGTAGCCAACCTCGATGAAAGAAGGCACCTGATTGGCCAGTTATTTTTGTTAATATCTTAAATAATGTTGAAGATATCAAAAGACAAACAACATGATGGTGTAGTGCGTGGTAAGACTAGCACTTGAGGGCCATATAACAACACTATTTCCAATAATGAGGTAAAGAGGGCCCAAAAAGTTTACATGTAAGTCTATGGGCACTTCCGGCTTCCGGGAACAATCCTGTATGCTAGCACGGCTTCGTCCAGAGCTAGCCAGTTAGATCTCCATCAATATTATACACTCCATGGTTAATATATATATAATAATATTTTTGTTGCCATTTCTTTAAAAAGGTTAGATCTCAATATGTGCATGCAAGATTATACTTAAACAAGATCTAGACTTAAACAATAGCTACCGAACTTGGGATGATGCTTTGAACTATCACAAAAACGACAAGAGCCAGTTACAGGGATCTGTATCATTGCACTCGCACTGTATCATTGCACATCATTTCACAACTGGACAACAGGGCTCTGCTGGTCACGCTGCTGTCGCCATGTGTGCTGTTTGCTGATTGGTTTATTTCACTGACAATCTGTGTGCGTTAGGCCCTCCCTTTGAAAATGCTCTGACGGCTGTGTTTCCAGACTAACTTCTCTGTGTAGAACAGACAGGGAGTAATCTGGCAGAGCTAACCTAGGCTTGTCACCCTGATCCAATGAACTTGAAAATGACTGCATGCGTGGAGGCAGGTAATTTGATGTGGTGACCCACCCTGGAAATTAAAGCGAAAAAGAGAACATCATTTTAATGGCGGAAAATAATACATTTCAGAGCTATTTTTTTTTAATACTTAACGCATTATGCACTTGCACTGTTCTCTATCACCTCGGTGCATTGTATTAGGTCCATTTAAGATGCCAGTCAAGCTGTAATTGGCACTTAAATTGGCACTCCCCTCAAAAGAAAATCATCTCAGAGTGTTCGCCAGTGCTGAACACAGACCTTGGGATGTACATAATTACAGTGCAGGGCAACACGCGAGATGCAGCGTATAATTTCTGAATTTCAAATGTCCAAATCATTACGTCAAGAAATTGTTGCAGTCTAAAACCTGTAATGAGTGAAAGTAAAGAGGGACCTGTCCATGAGTCTGTGTTTGCAGATCTAAGGGAAAGAAACCGGCTCACTTCAAAGTTGAAAGCACCGAAACACTGGAAATTCAAGTCTCTTTGAAGTGAAGAGTAATTTTTATACATGACAGTGTTCCAAAGACGCAACTCAACGTGTATTTATCTGCTGTGGTGCTTTTGTGTGAGCAGGGGATGCTGTTAAAGCTGATCACAAAAATCAGATCTGGGGGAACGCAGGATAGATTTTGGGGAATGCAGGAAAAACATGTCATAGATTCCAACACAAAAATTACAAAAAAAAGGCTATTAGAATAGTCAGTAGTGGGGTATCTTGCACCTACCAATAATTTATTTATAGTGATATTGTAAAAGTTAAAATGACATTCTTTATAGAGTAATAGACAACAAAATCCAAAACTGTATCTCTTGCTTCTTCAAATTAAGAGAAGATCGTTTTCTGTTGAATGTCATTGAATGTGCTAAAGCAAGAACTAATGTGAATGTTCTCGGGGTAAAATTATGGAACAAGTTAACAGAAGATTTGAAAAAATGTACCTCTTTGTTACAATTTAAAACTTATCTTGAGTTTAAAATATTTAAAGAATATGAAAAGTGTGCATAAAACCTTTTTTGTGGGTGTGATGTTAAATATGGTATACAAAACAGCTTAAAAGCTGGTTAAACCAAGGGTAGAGAATAGTATAGGCTAAAATAAGCACTGCTTCTGCCTATTCCGTTTTTTTTTTTTGTTGCAATTTATTTATTATATTGTTTGAGCTGTATCTTTGTTGATGTGATGACCAAAATAAAACAATCAATCAATCAAAATATCCTCTGAGTTGGCTCATTCTGCATCGATCAAAGAGCGTCAACGGATGAAACCGCTCTGTGAAGTTATGTGCCTATCAGCAGACAGGGCTAAAGTAAGTCTAAGCTACAAGGTAAACCATATGCAGATATTTCCACCTTCTTATTGTACGCATTTGCAGTATATCGTCCTAGTCCAGTCTCCATAGCAGCTGAAACACTTCCAAACATCTTTGTTGGCATCTCCCTGCTAAAATTGTCCATAAGAACAACCTATGCGAAGCCCTGACAGCGCTGTGCTGACTTTGTGTGATTTAGGGTGAACATTTCCGCAGCTGTCCGGATGCTTGAAATATTACACATATACAGTAATGTAGGAGGAAACCACTCAGGTGTGACTCATACAGTCCTGTCAATTATAGTGGCAGGATGGTTCCACAGCAACTTCTGTGATCACATTATGTTTAATAGGCCACAATGGGCGTCTGCATAATAAGTTTATGTTGAACAGAAAACTTCGTAGTGCGTACACTGTAAACCCTGATTCTTTGGGATAACTTAGAAAAAGTGACCTTAAATTAGCAGAGTTAACTAGGTATAAAGGTTAAATGTACTTGAATAATCCAAAGCAAGTAAGAACGCTTCGTTATTTTAAATTTTGTTAGCTCATCATTGCAATAACATGTCCTCTTGAGCACTTGACTCAAGCATGGAGAGCTTGGATAGAGTCATAAGCTAGTTGACTATGATGACTATCTAAGGGACACTTTTAATGATAGCTGCACATAGCTAGGTTTAGGACAGTAATGTTACTCTTTATTTTAAAAATATTTACTGTTGCTTCCCCATTTTGCAAGCTTTAAGCAAAGTGCCTGACATATTTCTAGCTAGGATTAGTATTGGAAGGAGCCCACTCAATGGCAAAGGCTGATGAAATGGCGTCCAGTTTGCCGCCTGAAATACTGTACATGAAGTAATTGACAGGTTAAATAATCCAAGGTGAAGAGAGCAAATCATGTCCATCTTTGCATGATAATGGAACAACGTTGCCAAAGGAAGAGTCCCAAAATTTGTTATGTCACGGTAAAAAGTGAAACTGCTAGAGCATGGAAATCAGCTATTCACCTTTTTTAAATGTATTTTTGGGTTTATAACTTACGAAGATACGCCAGTGTCGAAACGCATACTTGGCCATGCTTAAATAAAGGATTTTAAAGATTTTTCATAATAGTGCCTCAGATGATTTCATTTTAACTGCCTACACGCCTGATCTTTCTAACTTGCAAGTCAGTATTTCTATCTCATTCATTCATTAATTCAGATGTGATTTTCTGCATTCAGGTGCATTTTAGAAAATAACTTATATTTTGAGCTGGTCCGTTGTCATTCGTTAAAGTGAGCTTTTTAAAGTAAGCTTTGCGATCTTTAGCTGATAATGAACCTGCGTAGCTTGACAATCGCCATACCTCCGTTGCCCTGATGCGTGCGCAGCCGCCTGTGTTTACTAACAGTGAATGGGTCTATTGGCTTTAAAATAGCTTTAAAATGTCATAACTCCTGACAGGAATGGGCTAGAGACTTACTTGTTTGTGTTTTTTTTCCCTTAATTCTTAACTAAAACTCAAATTTGCTAAATAAAAATCGATTCTAGCTACAAAATCGATAAATCAATTAAATCAATGTTTTGCGCAGCCCTACTAGAAGAGCACTTGTAGACACACTGAAGCACCCGCCTGTTGTTGTACTTTTAGGTTTTCAACTAAAACTAAAATTAAATACTTACTACCTTGTAATACCTTGTTTCTTTTTTGTGAAAATTTGCACAGTACTTTTTGTCAGAGAAATTATCTGTGTTTTCATCCTTAATTCCAATAATTGTAAAATCGCAATGGTTTTTAATAATCATGACATTTGAAAGGTGAGATCTTTTGCAGCTAGATGAGTTAGCTGTCAAAGGTAACAGTCATTCTTTGCATGCATCAATCTATCAAATCTACACATAAAAATCAACTGTTACTTATCAAACAATACAGTGTATGTGTACTTAAGTACTATATGGTAGTAATCCGTGCTTTACGTACAATTTAGCTTATTTTTCCCATGACATTTTTTGGTTTCCAACAGCATTTGTTTACTTCTAGTGAGTAAAGACATATTTCCCCCATAAAACCAGTGCTTAGAAACAAATGCTGGAAAATATTGAATAATGTGTTTATCATTGTCTCCTGTACACCCTGGAGCTGTGTTTCTAGTGGAGTGAAACATTACTTCTGACAGTTTTATGCAAATTTTTGGGCATCAAAAGAATTGCCAACTGTCTCACTGAGATGTGCTTTCCAGACTTAACTTAGATATCTTTTGCTTGTACCTTTTGAATTCATTTAAATGCTGCCTGTATTAATTTTCTGTTTAATTTACAGCTTTCAACTTTCTGTTTTTGTCAAATAAACATTCATTTGTCTACGGTGGAGGTTACAACGCTGTTTAGGGGTAAAGCCCATTATAATTCTCAGTTTCTTCTGTTTGTATTTAGTCATTCTGTGTTTAAATGCACAGTATTTTGTGGGAGAAGGTCTTTGCTCAAGGACAAAGTATGAACAGAGTTATTAGAGCTAGTTACAGTAATGAAGGGCTGCACGGTTTTGACAAAAACCCAGTTGCGATTTTTCGGACTGAAATTGCATCTGCAATTCAATTTACGATGTTAATATTATGTATTTATGTTGTATATTTATGATTCCAGTTTTGTCGAAGCATGAGACGATATGGACATTTTGTCTCAGGATTATCTTGGACAAAATGATCGCGATTCATAATATTATCATGATATTTATTGCTAAATATCTTAAGGTGAATTAGAGCTGAAGCACTCACTTACTATTTTAGTTGTTTTCTTGACAGTATTGACTAATATGAGCCAGAAAGTAACTAAAAGTTTTTTTTTTTTTTTTTTTTACGAAAACCATGTCTTAAGCTAGGGTAAACATTTTTCCACAGATAATGTCATGTAAACATGTCCAAATCTACCATGTACATGATGTGAAAGTTATTAATGTTAAACATGTATTATTTTGGTTCAGGACACTAACCAATCAGTGTCTGTTTGAAATGTTGCTTCTTTAGGAACAAACTAATGAGAAATTAAGAATAAATGGTCTTATTTCTATCAGAAATGTGGTTCTCCTTTCAAAATCTCCTCTAAAGACATGAAATTAAGCTAAGTAAAATACTTACTCGATTAATCAATGTACATAATCAATAGATAAATCAATTACTAAAATAATCGATAGTTGCAGCTCTAGTTTTGATTCTGGGGCCGTGGTTTGACGATCTTCTTCAGAAGCAATAATATACTGTGCTTTGTTTTCATCGCGTTTACTGATACAATTGTTTATTGCCCTGGCCCTAGTATTGTCAGAAAATGATTCTTCTACACTGCTATTATACGTCGTTGTACTCATTTATTACATTTTAGCTTCATGAAACACAAAGGAAAACCCTCAGTCTTTGGGGTTCGGTTATTGCAGTGTCTGAAACGGCGATGTTGATTCGATTGCGATTAATTGCACAGCCCTATCATCATGTCCTTTTTTCCATCAGGTCTACAGACAATCCTTTCTTAGTTACCAAGTGTACTGTTGTGACTTTGGAAGAGTACTGTATGTGTTCAATGATACCGGAGTGGAGTGTTTGAGATGAGGTTTCCTTAAAGGCCTGTCTTGTCCTTGTTCATATTAAACCTTGTTAGTCAAAGCCATTCAAACTAACACAAATTGGGATATTACCTGACCTGCTGTAACTGTAGCTCTTTCACTTTCTTATTTCCGTCTTTTATTTAGACATATTTGCCACTTGTCTGAGTGCATCAGCATCTCATCCCTTCACAAGTGGTTAGACAAATCTGGCTCTTTGCTAAAAGTATATTTAGAGTGAAGTGCATGTCTGAGAGGGGCTTAAGAAACACTCCACTTATCCGCACATTCTTCTGCCTTCGCCTGCCTGTCTGTGTCTGTCTCTCTTTGCACGCGGCGGGAGACCATCATCTCGCGCTGATCTCTGCATTGTCATGGCCTAAAGCCCCACCACCGTCGCCGCCGACCAATTGAAATCAAATAACACGCCAAACCTGTTTCGCGGACAGCTTGCCTCGCCCCCCTCCCAGTCTCCGCCCCTCCCCTCCGCCCCTCCCCTCCGCCCGTCAGCGAACGCAGATG
This sequence comes from Lesueurigobius sanzi, assembly GCA_900303255.1. Lineage (NCBI taxonomy): Eukaryota > Metazoa > Chordata > Actinopteri > Gobiiformes > Gobiidae > Lesueurigobius > Lesueurigobius sanzi. Next base: position 20,139 of record OMNZ01069830.1, on the reverse strand, counting down.
GTTTCATTCGCGGATACATTAATGACACGTTATCCAGATGAATGAAGCTATATAATACCGCGCGCTGCCAATAATCCCAAAGGTAAGAGGCTTAGCGCGGCCAGAGAGATGAAGATGCACCGTGAATTAGTCCAGATTCCACGCTGATATTTAGACCTAAAGCGCCTCGAGCCATGGCACATTTGGATGAGACCATATGGAGAGGGGTTATTAGACCGATCGCTCAACTCCGGATCTGTTTACTAGTTTCAGGGTTATCTCTTCAAATAGATCTCCTGCTTTAAGGCGCGTTCTTGGATTAAAAAGCGCGTGTTTAACATAGAAAAGGAGAACAGTCAGGTTTTACCCAGAGGATCTTGTGCACAATCTCCGTCTGCACTGCACTGGAATGAAGTAAAAAAAAAAAAAAAAAAGGAGAAGTCTACACTGTTTAATTTAATTTTCTTCAAAGTAGCGCTTACATTTTTAATTATTCTTTTCAGATGGTGTTTTTGAAATGACCCCTTTTTAATTAGCACTTTCTTGTAAGTTTGAAAATGACTGCAGCTCATAAACTGATATCGTCCTTCTGGAAGTTGTGGCTCTGATATAAAGGGTCAGCGTTGCGTCTAAAGTCTATTCTACTTTGGTTCCATTTATGTCACAAACACATGTGGAGACAGTTTAGTGGAAGGGATTTTTAATATAATTGATGTTGTCTAGTTTGTTTGTCAGTCACATGGGGCTTTGGTAGATCTTGAAGCTGGATGCCCTTCCCGTCTCAAACAGCCACAGCAGTTTTTTCCTCACAGTACATTTAAAAAAAAAAAATGCTTTCATGTTTTTTTTTTACATTAAAATAGATATGACTTTAAACACATTGCACAAAATATCTTCTATTTTGTCCCTTCAAGTCCAAACTGTGTCTGTGGCAGCTGTTACTTCCACAGGATTGGCTGTAGACCTGTCAATAATTACGATCTGTTAGAGATTTTATCATTTTCATACATTTCCATAATCACACTGCCGCTACACCCTTTACTCTCATGTATGTCTCATATTTGTAAAGTATATGTTAATGTTGTGTGCACCTGCCCGGGGACTGCAGGTGGAAAATAGCAATAGCTAAATCTGGTATGAATCAAATTTGCTTTAATATTTATGTATTTTGTACATGGTCCATTACAAATACAGTCATAATAAACTAAACTTTATAAAAGCATCATGTTCACTTTGATTCAATAAAACTATATGGATTTGGTCTTTTTTTGCTCAGTATCTTGAACTTGAACATTGATGCTTCATCCAGTCACTACCAAATATTTTATTTATGGTGAACTTGGTGACTACTTCATGCAAAACCTTCCACATGTGGTGAAACCATTCTGTGTAAACGTGGAGCATGTCCATCGTATTTTATGAGATTCATTTTATTTATATACAGTGCGTTTATTAGACCACCTGTCATGAAAAAAAAAAACATAAATAACTTAGTAATATATCAAAATGTTGTTTCAAATGAACAATTTCATTCTTATCCTGTAAGAAAATAACCAATTGGAATAACAAAATAGTCAAATAATAACCTAAAATGTCAATATTTTGTATGGCCCTGATAACAGCTTGCATTCTTGCTGGCATTGTTTTTATGTTTTGCAAAGTCTCTTTTTTTATCCTAATTGTAATTGTGCAACTTAATCCATCCATCCATTTTCTTCCGCTTTATTCGGGGCCGGGTCGCGGAGGCAACAGTCTGAGCAGAGATGCCCAGACTTTCCGATCCACGCACACCTCCTCCAGCTCTTCCTGGGGGATCCCAAGGCGTTCCCAGGCCAGCCTAAAGAACTCGTTTTTAATCAAAAATAGTGATTTGCTGCAGCACTTCCCCATTTTTGGAACTTGAAAATGTATGGATATCAGCAATAGTTATATTTTAATATTAAAGATATCGTTTTGATAAAAAGATCTTGCACACACTGGTGGATTAACCATTATAGAAACATAAACAGATACTTTGGCAGCCGTGGCAAACCCCTTACTTTTCTGGTCTAATAAACGTGTTAAACACTGTACAACACTTGAAACTTCTCGTTCGTGCCCTTTCCTAAGTTTCCTAAGTACCTAGTGTCGTCCTCTCAGCTGCAGCACTGGCTGTGAATAGACATGTGCGGGGGATCGTGAGACAGTATGGAGTGTGTTAGGCCCTTAACTGTAATGGTCACATCAAACTGGAAAACACTTGACAAGCTCTCGGCCCAGAGGAAGCGCACGGCTGATTGGCTGCTTTGGCGCGAAGCTGCAGCCCTCACATTGACATGCACAGCGAACTGATCCTTGTGTACAACATATAGACTCACTGAGACACGCGATCCCTCCCACACAGTTTAATGACAAATGTGCTACATCCTTCTCCCAGCGTGGTCTAATCTGCCTACCCCCAGTCATTTTAATAGGAGCCGCTTTCCGACAGGAGGGAGAAAAGTGCGCGAGGAAGTGTGTGGCAGTTCAACGGGCGACATGATGACCGAAAAAAGATACAGTCCATCACAGAGAACCGTTTTCTCTTCTTCCCCCAATGGCGCGAAAAAGCACAGAACTGACAGTGGTGTTTTGAGGCGAAGCGCAAAAGCCAGCAGCCCAGAAGACTTGTCTTATCTGTGATTAATAGAGAATGAGCGAGAAAAGAGAACAGGAGATGGAGGCAAGCGCTTAGTGAAGAAATGTTTGGAGGAAGAGAAAAAAAGAAAAAAGATAAATGTCTCATCCCCTTCTACAAATCCGACATAGACTCAAATCCCAGCGTAATCCTGAGGGGAACCCGGGTTTTGGGCTGCAGGCTTGTGAGAGGAGCTGGCGGGAAAACACAGCGCAGTTTGGAGATGGATTCTGGAAACTAACCTGAGAACAAACTCCCACTGGGCCCGAGCGGATAAGAGTGTTCATTCCTACCCTCTGTCAGAGTTTTAGGGTTTTAAATGGTTAAGTCCATACCAAGATCCTGGGTTTTCAGAGCTGGTAATAGAAACGGTTAAAAGGCCTGTAATGCAGCCATCCCCGAGCAGGTAACTCAAGAACCCACCTCAATGTATCGCGACAAGAAAATCACTTTGCAGTTTGACCATAAGATCAAAATGGTTCAAGCATCGATCCTAAGGCTGACTATATCAAAACAGTTTATCTACAGTCATTTTTGGCAATTGCCCGCGTCCTGCTGGATTGAATTTAGTATTGATTTAGTATGAATGAATCAAATGCAGCTGTCAGCTACAGTATTAGCAAGATTGGCCATTTGAGTGCTGAAATGAGCCTTAAGCTGTGTGGACCACCTGTAGACAGAGTGACTGTGATATGAATGGTTTGGTGAGTGAAATGGGCTTTTTTGCTTTAACCTGGCACATGGCATCTTTTCCTTTTTAGATGTCTTTTGTGCATTGTCTTGATCAAATACGATTCAAATGTCCTTCAGCTGAGGCCAAAGGACAGGGCCTCGCTCCCTCCTCCCTCCTCCCTTCCCCTTCACACTTCCATTAAATCCACTGTGAGGACACCTCCGGACGATCCTTCAGAAGCTGTGGCTGTCAGACGTACTCTCTCTCACCTCACAAACAGACACGCCCCTTTACTGTGGCAGCCTCTCCCACTAATGTTGAAAAATTCAAGTTTGACGGATAATACTTTTAACAACAAATCAATTGTTCTTAGAGTTCCCTGAGTAATTCTGTATTTCTGATTCAGATTTGTCATTTTTACATATACTGTATATATCTTTTGCTTCTTCAAAATAGCAATTGAGAGCCTTTCCACCACCAATAAAAGAATCTTAGGTCTCATTACTGCTTTCTTTTTCATTGGCAAAACTGTATAAGGCTGAAATCCAAACATTCATGCTACTAAATGAAGGGACTGTAGTTGCTTGGTGCGTGCCTGAAGTCTGCATACGCTGCTGACTCGCAGTGGAGGAGCTTATCTCTCACTTCTCCTCGCTGCTATGTCTGTTTCGGACAGACTTCACCTTCACGGGCATATCAAGTGTTAGTGCTTAGGGAGAGGGAGGAGGGAGCGGTTTGGGAAAGGCCCACTGTGTGAGCACAATTGTGATTTTTTCGGACTGAAATTGTGATTGCGATTCAATTTGAGATTTAACGTGTATTTATGTAAATCTTTCAGTTGTGTCAAGGCATGAAGCGATATGGACATTTTGTCTCGATTATCTTGGCCAAAATTATTGCAATTCACAATATTATCACGGCAGTTATTGCAAAATTTCTTATGGTGAATTCAGTTTCGATTCTGGGTTTGACAATTATCTTCAGAAGCGATGAAACTAGTATTGTCAGCAAATGATACTTCTAAATTGTTATTATACATCAACATACATTGTACTCGTTTATTACATTTCAGCTTCATAAAACACTGGAGATGCAAGAAAACCCTCACTCTGAGGTTCGGTTATTGCAGTATTTAAAATTGCGATGTGGATTTGATTGCAGGCCTAAATCTTACCCACTAGGTCATCAGGAGACCTCTATAATGTTCTTGAATGTAGCACGGGCAAATGAGATGGCCAATCATTAAACATTTTTGGCCTGACTGCGGGGTTCACGTTCCACTCTTTGTCATGACAATACGCACAGATGTAGTTTGCGTAGCTCTCATGAAGCCTGCATTAGACCGGTCTGATGTGAGGCAAGGTCATGATTTTAAGGCAAATAGATTATGAATACGGAGTATGTACGTTTCTTTTTTCAAGGTCGGTGTGAATATATTACCGTGTCAGGTCAGTGCAGTTCAGCCGAGGTGCTGGATGCCTCCAGGCGGGACCGTACAGGTACAAGTACTCTCGAGACTGCAGTAATGAAGTAGTGTCAGGCTGACTCCTAGTAATTGCATGCATCCACCAGTGCACATAGGTCATGTTTGTAAATGAGTTTTCAAACATTTTACCTGGTTAAGTAACGAAAGAAAAGAAAGAAATGCATACTAAACAACTAGTACAGGGTCATCAACTGAATTGTGTCAGAAATAAGGCCTTAAATGTCATTAAAAAACATTAAATAGAATTCAAACTGGCATTACATCAAAAGTTCTTGGAAAATCATGACATTGCTCATTACTGCATACGTTTGTCAAAAATACAAAGATTAGGGTCTAGACTGGAGTTTTGGCAGAAATCATACTGTCTTTCTGGTCAAAAGTTGTCCATTGTATCAAATTTTCTATTGAATATGGAAATTAATATTTGTTTTAATTTAATATCATATCTGATTTGTGGCGTTTGTAGCATTAAAAACTTTATATTTGGAAATTAAAATGGCA
>OMNZ01069830.1:0-10895 GCA_900303255.1 Lesueurigobius sanzi | reverse complement strand
TGCCAGTGCTTAATTTGATCCGGCTTTTGGGGGAACGCATTCCGGGAAATCGGAATTTTCAGCTTTATTGGATCCGGGAAATAAAATACAAGTGTTCCTGAAAATCTGGATCTCACGATCACTAAATTTTAGATTTTCTGGCTTCTCAAATTTAAATTTAGTCAAATAACTGTATGTAAATAATCTTAATGTGGGTGCACACTACAGGGTTTTAAAATCGTTTGAGATTTAAAACCATGATAACAAAGTGCACACACCACAAACATACGGACATACATGAGGAGTCCCACTTGCGATAAAGGTTTATTGGGCCACGCCTCCCCAAACTCAGGGAGGCTTAAAAATCTGGCTAAAACTCCTCCAGTGTGTAAGCAGTTTTACTTTTCTTTGGAATGCACCAGAGTCGTCTTAAAGAGCTACAACATCCAAAAGTTTCCAGTAAGTTGTCACATTGGTAAACTGTCTTCTTCTGGACAAAGGCATGTACTGTGAATGCGTTTTTTGACACCTCAAAGTTCTCGTGTAAAAGCAGATCGAGAGAGGACCCAACTGCTGCGTTTTGCACCAGGCTGTTGTCGTGTAAATATCTCCTTCCTGTATTTCTGGGTTCTAGGAGCATCCTCTCCATAAGCCCCTCCCTCTACTCCCCTTCATGAAGTAGCTGTTGTTGATTTAAACAATGAAGAAAAATAAATAATAGAGTAGTGCTGTTAGTGAAGCTTCAGTCAGTCTTTTTGCATGAAGATGCTTTTTGATAGCGATAGCATTTCCTGGATACGTGGGAGGAGTTTAAGCGCACAGGAGGTGCTTTTCATGAGCTGCTGCTGCGGTGCTACAAAATAGCCATCAGGAAAGAGTCAAAGATTACTCAAACATGCGTGAGTGGCTCAAAACACAGCTCCAGCTATGTTTTTCATGAGGGAACAACATGTAACTTGCTTAAATCTGAAAAAAGTATAAGAATTATTGGTGTATCATCTTGTCAGTCAGTACATGAATGTTGTGAGGAATATTTTGTTTGACCGACTAAATGCAGCACAACATCATGAGTGCTAGGGTTATTAAATATTGAACATGAATGATTAAGTACATTTACAAATCCTCTACATGCTCTATGGGCAGTATCAGTGGCATTAAATGGTCTTCATTACTTCGTTCTGCTTTCATGCATTGATTCAGCCTATTAAACTTGCTCCTGTCTGGGAGTGCAGGTGACTGGAGCCTTAGGCAATGCACAACAGTTTAATCTCCCAGCACAGACATACTGATTCTCATGTTCTTACGGAGGCATTTTTGATTCACCGATGACTGTGTGCAGGATTACTTTGCAAAACAAAACAAAAAGTAACATTGTAATCAGTTTATGGGAGATGTCAATACACATAGAGAGAGTCATAGCAAAAGATGAACATTTTGTATCTTTGTTTTATCCAACTCAATTGTATTTGTGTAATAAAACTGTTTGGGCCAGTCTTATTGGAGGTCACAGTCCATTCTGAAAGATATATGTGAAGATATCTCTGTGTTTTGCCTTCTGCACAGGCGAACACAGTGCGTACAGTGCATTGGTATTCCGTGCAGAGGCCAGTGGGCTGATGTGTTGATAAATAGATGTGCTGTGTTTAGAATGGCCTGCAGTACCATATGTTACTGAGTGCAGTACGTGCGCGGGGTTCGGGAGGGTGATGTTACTGTTGTTCAATGCGTTCCGAGACCTATGTTCCAAGATGCTCCTTGAAGGTTCTCAGTGGGTTTAATTAAATTTCCGTACTCTGGTTTGAATAATTGTCAAAAGAAATCTCCATTAAGTATTATTTCCGTAATTGTTCAGCCCGATTCCTTGTGGTCCCAGCCTGCAGTGTTCTCTGGTGATTCACCGGACACAGGTCACATGACTGCTTCTGACCCGGTCCACTCCAGCTGTGAGTGTGAGCTGCAGCTGGACCCTGTTTACATACTGTAGACTTGCTCTGAGGCAGCAAGGGCAGAGGGGCAGGGAGTGTATGTATGTTAGTCAGTTATTGTGTGAGTTGAGGAGAGCGTGTGTTGTGCAAATGAGTGAGCGTATGTGTGTTTGGTGCCTGCTGCCTCACCCCGGGCCCTCTGTTTGTGCCAGTGCCCCACTGAGACTCCCAGGGGCCACGCAACATTATATTTGTGGAAAATGCTGATGGACTGACGCTCACGCTAACTGCTCCTTTTGTGGATGGCCCTGACCACAGCATGCTCTGAATACCAAGTGATAGCTGCAAGCCTTTTGTTTCCCACACAAACAAAATGACATCATCAGCTAATATCTGAATTTCAGCCGAGTCCAGCTTGAGGAAAATACCTAAATCCAGTCCCAAATCTGGATCAGACCCTAATCCTGGTCTCTTAGGGATCCGAGAGTCGCCTGGAGTCTGGATCCCGGCCACTGCCCCGGTCCTCTGTGCCCTCACAGCTCTAGTGCAGCCAGGCTAGGACAGCTGTTTCACACAGAGCAAAAAGAGGAAAGTAGCTTTAATTCAGCCAATAATGCCTGCGAGAGTGCATCTGCTCTGTCAGAGTGATTAGCACAGCAGAAGCTGTCTTTACTGTGGTGACAAGTCCATATGGTTCCCGTATGTACCGCTAAGCATTAGAGTTGATCTATCACTTTGGTTTCCCATTTGTTTTACATTGTAATTAAACACGTCAATTCTTTCCACAATACAGCAGTGATAATGGCCTCATGAGTGTTATTTAGTGCCGATTATGTTGACTATCTAAGATGCCACTTCATTTTGGTGAGTAACACTGACAACTCAATGGTGAAAAGTGAATTTATTTGTTGTTCTGCTGAGCAGTTTGTTGACTGTGTGTTTGGATTGAGGTTATCCTTCAGCCTGGCAGTGCACTGCACCAGCCTGATGCATGTGTCCTAATGCAGCCAAAAACACACAGTCTGACCATAAACCCAGTGAACCACGGCCCTGTGCTGCTGCTGAGGAAAGGTGCTTTTTGGCATCACTGTAACAGAGGCTCTTCTGTGTGCCTGCCCCAGTCTCCTTTCTCTAAAAGCACTGGGTTTGGTTTGCCAAACAGTGCACCACTGTAGTGCAGTCCTTTAATAATCTGAGCTCCAGCACTTGCCAGACCTAACCACATAATGACACCCTCATCTGGTCGGATCTTCTCTGTCCAGAAGGGGTTGATCCTCTAGTAGAGAGCTCTACGTAACCCTCAGCGCCTGAGACCGCAAGGCTCCTCTCAGCACTGCAGTGGCACGTACAGCTGACTCTCAGCTTATCGCTCTCAGAAGGTCATGGATTAGCAATCCTTGGGCCTTGTAGCTATGAAGTCAGTCTCACATTCATCGCAACGGATCAGTCAATAAAGCAGCCTGCAATGTGAAGTGCTCCAAGCTGTGGGAGGAAACTCTGAACACTGGTGATTGAACTATAACATATTCAAAGATATATTTAATATATATTCTTATGTGACTTGGTAAAACGGTCACACATTAATTAAGTTAATAAAAAATACAAGAAGGTTTTGCTGTGTGCACATAGCAAATGGTCTGCGATTTGATTGAGAAGTTTCTACAAATGTTTGTACAGTATATACAGAAGACTTGACTTCCATTTCCTTTTGCCACATCCTGTGTAACTAACAGGAAAAGAAGACACAACTCAGTCCGGAAATACTCCCAGTAGTGAGCTGCTGTTCTTCACAAATAGCAACCTCCCAGTCTTTGTTTTCCTGAGAGCGCCACATCAAAGGTTCCTAACACAACAGTCAACAGTGAGAGCTTCTGAGGAAATGGATTAGTGTGTCAGTCAGATTAATAATTTGTTGTTTTCATGTGGCTTTACTACCTTTATCTCTGTCATGATCTCAATATCCCACACCACTTTGCTCCAACGAGACAAACTTTTGATTGCGTGGGAAAAGGCTGCAGGCAAACCTAAGGGTGTTTTATCTTTTTATCTTTATCTTTTGGATTTTCTGTGTGTGTATGTGATTTAATAATATCAACCTGCTCTGGATTAATTCCCCAAAAAAGTGACGACAACAACTCATTTTCTTTAGCATTTCTCACATCTATCTTTTTACACAATATATATTCCTACCATTGATGCCCTAACCCTGCTTGGCTGTGGTCCAGTAGCACCCAGCAGCAGTCACCTCTGAGTGTGGAGCTTGCAGCAGCCCACACGGATCGTAAAGGAGAGAGCTGCACTCACCACATCACACACTCCGGCTCTCTAAGCACTTAAATCATATAAATGTCCTGCTGTTCCTACGCAAAACATGCACCAGATTCTGCCTCGTCAGTTACTTTGGAGAAAAGTCATTATCCTCCTCCTGGTTGTTGTGTGCATTTGAGAGCAGCACAAACAAAACATGATTAGACAGACATTTAAATAAATCATAGCTGGGTACTAAAGTGCTAAGTAAGTGCGCTTTAATACAGAATACTGATTGCTAAAGCAAACTTCGGGAAAGCGAGGAAAGGGCCAATACATTGGGGATGGTTTCACAGCAGTGTTAATGTCATTTTCTGATATTTTTTGGATATTCTCATAGCATGTATTGTTGTCCTGTCTCATCCTCATCTCATTCATTGTTGTTAGATTGTTGCCCATTGCATGATAAGTATTTGATTAATTTTAGCTCAATGAGAAAAAACTAACCCTGAACTACAATGTCGTAGCTAGTGGCTTGGTAGAGGTCTATCCTGTTCAAGTGTTTCTAGTTTTAATCTGCGTATGTGACGGGGCATGGAAAGTTGGGAGACAAGTCCCCCACAAAACATTTGCGTTAATGTCAATCAAGTGTTTTTTTTTTTTTTCAAAATGGGTGATTTTTGTTTTTTTGCAGAATCTGTTAGATTCTGTTGAGATCACGGAGAAGTCTCTCCATGTTTCAGATAACAGTATTGGTATCTTTAAAAGCATACATTTTGAGTTTGAAATCGGGTATATTTTCAGGATATTCAGATGAATTTCCATACTGGCCATTCCGGTGTGAACTGCGTGGCTACTTTCCAACAAAATATTCCTACAAAAAGCTTGAATTGCTTACTTTGCGTTGTCTTTGGCAAAAGAATTCTCCCTTAGAAGTCCTAATACCGCTCCCGTAGTCTCCCAGTCCGTGTGCGATCTTGCCCGGGGAAAAAGCTCCTTACAGACTCGGACTACATCAAAATGTTGTATTTTTTGTGCAAAAACAATGTTGTCTCTAAAGGCATTGGGAAATCTCGGACCATAAGCAGAAAAAGGACTCTCTCGCTCGCTCATTTTCACAATCCCAGACTGAATTTTAGAGGTTCTTAGCTTTCAAATCAGGAATGGCATGTAACATTTGTACAAAGAGCATCCTACAGACATTACCTTTAAGTTTACTGTATCAAGGCGTCCTCAAAGGCGTCATATGGCAAAAAGTTTAAAAAACATTACATTTCCATGCACCTTTTGCTGCCCACTGATTAATCAGTTAATCGTAAAAATGATCGGCCGATTAATCGATCACCTAAATAATCGTTAGTGACAGCCCTAAATATGTGCCTTTCTGCCGCTCCCGTAGTCTCCCAGTCTGTGCGCGATCTTCCCAGGGAAAATTCTCTGAAGATCTAAGCCAAATCCCTCCTTCGATGTATCCCCCTTTTTCGTTGTCCATATGAAAGTGGCGCCAAGTATCATGAATGAGATACTGTAAATGTCCGTACTTCAGCCTCTGTCCGCCATTTCAGCATAGTATTGACAGTATTGACAGTATTTCTAGCGCGCTATGTCACTGCCAACTGCTTGACTGGTGTGTCTGTACGCAAGTTTTAATTTTTAGGTTTTCCAAAATATTCTATTTAAAAAACTGCCTTAGTAATACAGTAGTACATGTACAACATTGCTTCTCAATCTGACTGTGCACACGTTGCAGCGAGAGACATCCTCCTTTAAAGCCAATCATTTATTAAATTCAGCCATTCAATTATGCATTTACCTCTGCCGTATTTACTGGGAGCCGCAGTGGGATTTGCTCAGGCAGCTACTATACATCATTAGCGAGATAACCCGCTGAGCCCAAACTGACAAGTGCGAAAGAAAGAGAGAATGAGAGGGAGAAAATGACAAACATGATGAAATAAAAAGTTTTTTGCAATAACAGAGCGTGGGAGGAGATTTAGAGTGACCTAATTAAAACGCTGGAATGCCGGTTGGAGTAAATGAAGGAAATGTCAGTTAGGCTGAGCCGGAGGAGCGCAGATTAAGACGCAGCAGCTCAAATGCCGTCTGATTCCCCCTCGTGTTATCGCCGCCACAGAACCGCGGGCCGCACTGAAAGACAATGTGGATTTGTGGAGGCATGGGGACAGATAGATTTAAGAACATTAAGCGATAGATTGTCACCCCCTACCTGCCCAAAGTGAAAAGCTACAAAAGTGCCAACCAGTTTGCTCAAAGTTGTGCATTGCAGCTGTTGTGTTAAAGGCACTACACCTGATCTTTGTAGTGGAATGACATTTGTTTTCCCCTCATTTAGTATATTTGTGGATATAACAGTGTGTGTCTTAATTTAAAGCATTTTTATCAATTTCCTGAGTTTGCAGGCTGCTTTGCTAACATTTCTGTGACAGTGATCCTAAAAAGTGACCGCTCAAGTTGCATATAAACTTTCTCTATGAAGAAATGGGATTTTAGAAATGTGTTTGGAGAGTTAGGAATGTGTTTGGACCACAACTATCAATTTAATTAACTCACTCCCTCTTTCATTATTTATAATACAAAATCTAATTTATTTTGGAACATTTATCAAACCTTTAAGCCGGGTTCACATGGCAGGATAATTAGGCCGATTTTAGCCCCGATTCTCCCCTTCCAACAATCGTAAGGACACTCCTATTATCGTAAGATAATCTTATAGGATATTCCCTTTGTGTGTGGTGTGCCCCAAGCACGCAGCCTGTTGACTGTGGCATGTCACCAATCAGACCGCATTAACATCTTATAACAACATAAACGTTGGGTCTAAAACTCTAATTAGCCTAATGAGTCAGTGTAGTATGTAACAACATTTCTATCAGAGAAAACAACTCACCTCCATATCATAATGTAGCTAGTACAGTCCATGCTTGCGTTGTCTCCACTCCTTTGACCAACGGCTTTTCTTTTTATATACTTTTTTTCTGTTAAAAACAAACTACAAACTATCACCGATGCATCTTCTTTATCCGCCATGTTTGTTTACTCTGAAGTCACGTTTAATCTCGAGAAATTTTGCGAGATTTGCTGTTGATCTGGGAATGTTTGTGAGTGAAATCAGTTTGTGTGTGATGTGCTGATTTTGCCGTGTGACTGCACACCACACACTGTACGACCGAAACTGTTATAGCCACCATTTTTTATCTCCATGTGTGGGCTTTCTCAGGTTTGGAAAATCGGCCGTCAACTTTTAAAATCTTGCCGTGTGAACCAGCAAGATTTCCACAGGACTTATCCTCAATCCTGGTTTTTCTCTCATTATCTCCAACAATTCCAGCGTGAAGTAGTGTACCTCTCTCTGAAAGAACCTCCAAATCTCCACTTCTGCTACCTCCAGCTCGGGCTTCTGTGTTTTCCTTCCATTCTCAAACCATTTCACACCTGATTCCCCAAATCCCTGCATTAATAACGCCACACAGCTCCATAATCAACTTGAAATATTATAGACTATGATCCTTGCAAGCTGCCACCAGGTGTCCCAGATCTATTCATCCTATTGGGAGCCTCCATATGGGGCCCTGTCTCACTGCAGGCGGCTTGTACTCTGCAGATGACAGCTATACAGCGCTGCGTCTATACTGGCAACATCCCGGAGCCAAACAAACGGACGGCCGTCGAGCGCAATGCCATTGGAAGAGGAAAGGAGGGGGAGCCGTATAGAGGGGCGGGGCATCTGATGTGGAAATCTGTGTTCGTTAAGGATGACTAAGTGACGTGGTGACAAGAGGCAGATAAGGCAGCGCTGTGGTACAAAGATGAAACAGAGCAGCATCTTGATCCTCTGATGCCAAGAAAGTCCCACATCTTTGATTTCGCTCGTCTTTGAAGTGTGTGGAAATGACTCCATGTGGCACGCATGGATTTGACTATGGATGAGGAAAAGGATGCCGTCTGTCGCAGCAGCGGGGGCTATGAGCGATGCTGCCGAACGGCTGTGTGGCGCGCAATGACTGACAGAGCCGTATATGGTGCTTCCTGTGAGCTGTCTGCGCTGTTTGTACTTCACACTCTTGTTGCTTCCATCTTCCAGCGGAACATTGGTAAATCTAGTGGTAGCAACAATAGCTCTTTGGGCGTGAGGAGGACACTGAAATCCTGAAAGCATTGCAATTATCCTTCTATTGTTTTTAGATGGGATCATATAATCAACACCGATTTGCCACAGAATTTGCATTTATGGTTTCATTCATTAACTATAGGCACTATCCACTATTTTACAACACAAGTGGATTGATGATTTTCCCAGTTACGACTGCACAATTATGATTGTGATTTTCTTACAATTCTTGGCGGCTGAAATTAGATTTACTCTTGGTCTTTTTAAAATAAGATACAGTTTCCAGTGAACATTTTAAACACGTCTAGGAGCATGAACATTTGAGTGAAGACTAAAATATTAGTGCAACAACAAAATCCCAATAAATTAGAATAAAACACAAGCATTTGTGACGCTGCATCCAGTGACACAAGTCGGCCACACAACATCGGCACAGTTGATTTCTGTACTGGCCATTCACGTGTGATCATTCCCGACAGTATTCTCCTAGTAAAAAGCTTAATTTGCCTCCTTTGCGTTGTCGTCATCCGAAGAATTCCCCTTTAGAAGTCTCATTATGTCCCTTTCATATGTCCAAAGCTGATGTTTCTTTAGCGAGCTGCGGGAGTCTCCGAGTCTCTGTTTGCGAACATGCCCAGGCAAGATGCTTGTGCTCCGTGAACGTTTATTCCAAATCCCGGCCCATGTCTATGGAGTCTCCTGCGATGTTTACCCTCTTTTTCACAAACGTAGTCCATATGAAAGTGCCACCAAGTTATGACGAATGAGAGAAATGTTCGTACAGCCTCATTCTGCCGCCATTTGAGCATAGAAAATGAACATTTTTTTCTTTTCTTTTTTTGAGAGACCGCCAACTGCTTGACTGGCAGTCGCTTCAGCCAATGAGAAATGAGATGCAAATGAGCACCAACCATTGTCTAAACAAGCAGACGGAGATCAGGCTTTTCTCAGATTTACCGCTTGCAAAGTGCCTACCTTCAAATGGCCACAACTACTCCAAATATTATCAGATTTCCATGTGTTACTCATCGTTGGAAAGCTTGGAGAATCTTTGAATAACTGAAAATGCCCCGGAATCGACTTGTGTCACATTTATTTTATTCCAAATATTTGTTATTGTTGAAAAATACCAAAAAAAATGTACAAACAAACGTGTCTTTGCTGTGAGAGGCTCATCTGACTTGTAAAGTTCATCTGACTTGTAACTTTACTGGGAGCGGGGACGTCTCCAGCTCGTTGACTAAAGGCAGCTAAAAATGGGATTTGGGAAAGGTTAGGTCCTTATCCAAATCCAATTTTTGATTACCCACTGCAAAAATAGCATTTGCTTTGTCTAGTTGGTCATTAGGAGCATGTTTTGCACCACTGACAACAATTCAAAATGTTGCGTGGTGTATCTTTTAAAGTGTCATTTTGGCGAGAGATTTTTAGTGGCATTTTCCCAAAATGTCATCAGCCTTAAATCTCCTTCACCCTGCTGCTGTGTGGCGCAGTGTCGCCTCTCTCTCTGCTACTTGTGCTTGTCTGACAATGGCTGTGGGGCTACACTAGACTTAAGCTGTCCCCACTGTAATAACCAGAGATTTATGTATGAAGCCGTCCGTATCAAAGCAGCATGAACATGAGCCTGCAGCAGGTGAGCTCTGACTGAACTGACAGGAACCACATTGTCCAGCACCTGTTGTTGCGTAGGGTTTAATTAGGGCTCATGAAGACAGGCTACAACATCACACACGCAGCAAAGTGTCAATTGCCTTTCAGTCCGTGCCATATAACATTACGTTCAATTTGTGTCAATAATCATAACTTAACATTTTTTCGTAGGCAAAAATTCTTCAGTCTTCATCTGTACTCTGTAGTTGAAGTGTAGGACGTTTCGATCTTACTCCAAAGATCGTCATCAGCTACTGAAGGCCTGGCGCACGCTGTGGGTTTATAAAGGCAGTGAACGAGTCGGTTTCGCTCTGAGGTTGTTAGAGAGTAGCTCAGGGGAGACAATGGACCCTCGTTAAGTACTTAGCAAGTACGGTTAGCACGAAGAGAGGAGGGTCCTGGAGGCTGACTCCTCCTGCTGGTTCACTGCCTGGCCTTCAGTAGCTGATGACGATCTTTGGAGTAAGATCAAAACGTCCTACACTTCAACTCCAGAGTACAGATGAAGACTGAAGAATTTTTGCCTACGATGGACAACTCCTGTACGACTGAGAACCTTCACAAACGTTAACATTTTTTGTTCACGTCGTAGTTGTGTGTGTACACTAGGGCTGTGGACATTAGAAAATGTTTTGTGGGTTAGACCTGGCCCAGGAGATGGAAGATAAAGGCTGTAGTTACTGTAGAAATGTTTATTTTTGACAAAAATAACAAAAAAATTTAGGCACTCATAGCATTTTTTTAATTATTATTCCACTAAAATATGCTTCTATAAACATAGAAGGCTATAAACCTGACCTTCTATGTGAAATCTATGTTTATTCACCATATATTCACATTTTTGAGAAAAAAAACCAACAAAAAAATTGTCCTAAATGTTACCCCATAGTTGTGCTCATTTTTGCCACAAATGTTACTTCATACTTTAGTCCTCCATGTTCTATATACAGAGAAAACAAGAT
>OMNZ01069828.1:3697-16571 GCA_900303255.1 Lesueurigobius sanzi | reverse complement strand
TAGTGTTGCCTACATGTCTCCATAATACTTTGACATTTTAGTGCACATTTGTAGAAATCTAACTTTTGTGCTTAAAACCGTCTGTGTGGGGCCCTCTTGAGGGTAAAATTATATGGGATTTGACTTTTAGAGTCTGTCACCTTATTGGTTCAACCGGCGATGTGACGACACAGAACTGATGTGACGTTAGCAGCTCTGCCGCTGTGGGGAATATAAACGGCCCATTGGGCGTTAGAGTTTTTAGTGTGGAATGTGGAAGCTTTTTACACCTTTGCAAGAGCAGCCTGTTGATGTCCCCTCTTCTAGGGAGTTTTACGTGCTCAATCCCTATATATTTTAGAGAGGAGACCGGGTGCTGTTCTTCCTTAAAATGAACAGCCACTGGGTTTTTCAAGTCTCCATTTCTGATGCTACACCTGTGCTCTGCTATTCTGGTTTTTAGTGAGCGTGAAGTTTTACCCACGTAGCCGAGTCCACAGGGGCATTTTAGGAGGTATATGACATTCTTTGTAGAACAAGTAATTGTACCCTTGATTCTGAATGTCTTACCCGTCATAGGATGTGTGTAAGTTTTACATTTGTACGTAAAATTACACTGGACACAGGGGCCACACCTGTAATTTCCAGGTGTAGGATCGAGGAAGGTGGACTTTTTTACTGGTGGGGCCAGATCTGAATGGACAAGCATTTGTCTTAGATTAGGTGGCCGTTTGTAGACCACTTGTGGCCCTTCATTAAAGGTGTTTTTCAAAAGCGGATTTGACAATGTACCAATGTTTTTTTTAAGATGTTCTCAATGTGTTTTCCTTGTGCTGAATATTTTAAGTAAAATCTTGGTACATTGTTTGTCCGTCTGTCCTTGTTCTGAAGACAATCCTCTTGTGAAATGGAGTCAAATTTCTCTCTGGCTCCTTTGATCCACATCTTTGTAGCCTCTTATTCTAAATCGATTCTCCAAATCATCTGCTTGCTTAATATAGTCACTTTCTTTTTCACATATTCTCCTTCAGGACCCGATTGAATTGACTCACTGACAGACCTTTTTTCAGGCGAGGAGGATGAAAAGAGTCAGCGTACAGGAAGGAGCATTTGTCAGTGTCTTTACGGTACAGGTCTGTTACCAGTTTGTTTTCCTCTCTTCGAATGAGAATGTCCAGGAAACTTATTTAACTGAGTTACAACTAAACCTTGCCCTTCTCCATACAAGCTGCTGTTATAAGGCCCTCCCTTTTATTCTCAAGAAATTCTTGTTTCCAGAACGGGATTGACATAAGGGCTTTCGCCCATATGACACGGGTTCCCATTCTGGGCTGTCAGAGCCCTGTCTGTACATTCTTTTAGATGGAGATTTTTTTGCATTATTAGGATTTCGCTTATCCTTTCAACAGTATTACAAAAACAACTTTATATGATACCACGTGAAGAGTTTCTCTTTGAAACAGTAGATGGCGTCAGTGCACTACTTTACTGTAGCGTATCAGCAGCTGTAAAGCCTGACTAGAAGAAGAATCTGATGTTTCAAATGAACGGAGGAAACCCGAAACCGCATTCAACAACCTGACAAGTTGCCCCAATGTGGTTTAGTGCGCAATGTTTGATTTAAGTTGACTTTATGGCGTATGGTTGACTTTGGGGGTAATGTTTTGAGAGAACTACCCTCGCTGTGGTGCGGTGCTTGTGCTGCACAGCCCTGGGTCCGTGTCTAAGGTGAAGTGATGCGTGCCAGCGACGGCAGCGGGTGTCATTGGAAGAGCACTGCTTTTACATTTGTGCAAATACCAGGAGATGCTTACACTGCTTAGTTAATCCTACGGAGTCATGAAAAGAAGGAAAGTTTAATTACATGGCAGGACCCTTCACAGTCGACTGGTAAGACTACATTCATTAATTTCATTCATAAAAGATTGGCGCACAGCCACTTTTGCACGCACTGTAGTACTTAGCACTAGAGCTACACGGACAAGCTAGCTAATATCATATTCGCAGCTATTTTCGCGTTGCTTTTTGCTGCTACCTACTCGTCTTGATCGTGGTTGTTGAATAATGGCAAGGCATACAACTGCGCTATTGTGTTTTACATGCTACTGAATTTTTAACAAGATGAGTTTTATGCTTAACCATGGATCGGACAGCCCAAAGCTAGCTAACTAACCAAGACGACTAGCATTCACAACAACCAATCCCATTCGGTAAACTTGTAAAGCTTGTGTGACAACAATTACGTGTTTATTTTATTTTTAATCCGATTAAACCCATTATATTAGATGCTATTCTAGTGACAAGAAGATGTGTTAATTAGCTACCAATGGCTTCTTATATGATTACCTCACATTGGTTACACGTGTCTTGTGCGCTGTGAGTTAGCTCGGCCACTCTTCTACCTAGCGTTATATGTTCTTTTTGTAATAATTAGCCTATACGTTTCTGACAGAAAATATGTCACTCCGCCACATCACTCTGATCCACATAGTTTTCAGTGTATGTAATAAATAATTGTACCCAGTTGGTCTAACCCTCTGACCTAGAAAAGACCCCCAGACAGACTGAATGATCTGATAGTTTAACCTAGTTTAGCTGTCTTTTCATACTATTTACTCTGTATTAAGGGGTTGCTCGATATTGTTTTATCTGTTCTTTAATATTACTGATAAGATGCATAGATTACTGTTTGGTTATACGTGTGGCTTCTTCTACTTTAATTGATATCCAGGAAGAAAACCAGATGAGGCTTGACTCTTAAGCAAAGAAAACAATTGCTCCCTATTTTTTTCGTTCTTGATATATTATGTTCAATGGTATTACATGAGGGTGTCATCAGTAAACGAGCAAAGAGCTGCACACCACAAGAAATTGCACAGTTACATCAATTACAACACAGAGAAGGAAGATTGCATTATCCCCAAAATGTATCAATTATCTTTCCTGCTGTCTTCATCAGATTAGTTATTTGTGACTTAAATTTACGCCCGTGGCTGTTTTTTTCCGAATTTGGTATACATATACTGGAAGGCTTTTAACAGCTTGTAAAATGTGTCAAATGTTCATATTGCTCTCATATGATATTAATGTCTATGGATACTGTAGATGTGAAAACTTTCACATTTTTCACAAGAAAATCATAGTGGGCATGAGTAATTGAGGTTGAAAGACAGAAAATATCAATTCCGCCTAAAAAAAAAAACACACATTATAGCAGATCAGCAGCTTGTTTTCATTGTAAAGAAGCAAATAAACATCAAAAATATATTTAAAAATATTGACTTTTTACCAACTGTTTATCTCTGTAACAATAAATAATTGAAAAGTTATTGAGGTTTTGATTTAAAATAGTCTAGGCAGAATCCCATTGTAATAAATAAAACTTTTTAGCCAAAGAAGTGCCAAATTTGTAATATTTCAATGAAATTTAAAATTTTGGATCCTATTTATATATTTGGTCATAAAATACAGTTTTCCCAAGAACAAAAAAATACTTTTTTTGTGAACACATTTAAAAAAATAGATTAATATAAACAAGGATTGTCTCTAAAAGTGGAAAGTCCTCAAAAATGGGGACACTCGGGGCTTAAGAGGTTAATGGACAGATTTACACACCATGTTGTTATCCCATACCTGATTGTGGATTTCATACACGTTCTGAGGAAAATGAAGATTACACTTTTGTCCACACCATGAACTCTCAGTCGCCTTAAAAAATGAGGAGAGGGAGTGCATGTGTGCAGCCCATTGAAACTGGGGGTCAAAAAGTATGGCCAAATACTTGTATGACACAACGTGTTCTATGTCCTGTCCCTTAATTGTGACCGCACTGTGTGTGACTTGTTATGTTTTTAGCTGCCCATCTTCTCTGGTTTCTAAAGATGAGTTTACTGTCTTGAGCTGAGAGGAAAAATATGACTGTGGCCAATGCAAAGTCAGGCTCTGGTAAGACAAACAAAATTTCATCAAATTTGACTGGGCATTTATAGCTCCTTTGTGACATGATGTGCCTGTTGCTTATGTAATGGGAGTCAGCTTGTCTGAATTGGTTCATTCATCGTCCCTCTTCTCATTCTTGCCTTGCAAATTACATTTGCCAACACAAATAATACTACTCACAATGTACAATGTGAAATTTTGTTGAAAGACATGGTTGGTTTACACTTTTGTTTGGTTTGCTTTATTTTAGCCATGCAGCAGATATTGGACAATTTAAAAGACCTTCCTGCAGGGACAGCAGCCAAAGATATTGACCTAATCTTTCTGCGGGGTGTCATAGAGAGCCCTATTGTGCGCTCTCTTGCAAAGGTAACTGAAAAAACCCATCCTAGTCACAATGTGACAACACACAAGAAGGCTTTTTGTTCCGGGATCATTAAACTCAACAAATAAATCAAAAATGTCAAATCAACTGAGCAGACCTGAACATTTATTATCAATGTCTTTCTGTTTGATGTACCTGCAAAGGCTCATGAGCGTCTTGAGGAGAAGAAACTACAAGCTGTGCGAGATGACAACATACAACTAGTGACAGATATTCTCTCCTCTCTTGGTGATCTTTCTGAGAAAAATACTGCTGCTGCTGAGCTGACTAAAATCCTTCAGGAACCACACTTTCAGGTATATTTTTTATTTTTGTTCCTGTCTTTTCTCCTTAATCTTCAAGAGTTAGTCCTTAATCTTATAGGATTTGTTCACACCCAGACCTTTTTAATTCACCATGAAGTGTATGTGGGCTTGACAGGCCCCTCCCATTACAAGCCATGACACTGGAAGGAGGGGTGTGTGTTCTTGGGCCAATAGTATGCTGGGTTTAGACAGGCAAATGTAGGAGACTGATAAACATTTTTAGTAAATCGTCACTTGCACTTTCGCACCTTTCGCATTTTGACCAATGCAAGCTTTGAGTAGCCACTACTGGGGTGAGACTGATTCGCTGCTTTATAATTAGTTTGTTTCTGTTTAGCACTACTGATGCGTTATGTGTGCATGTCTTTAGAGGGAATTCCAATATTTTTGCATGACAATCCTAAGCTTCTATGGTCTGTTGCTTTCTGTTTTAGTCTCTGATAGAGGCTCATGACAAAGTCGCTGCAAAGTGCTACGAAATGCCTGCTTCTACAGTCAACCATGATGTTACGACCACTTCCTTCATGCCAGCTGATGCTTTCAGGATTATCGGCATTCAGAAGAAAGCCGGGGAACCATTGGTAAGTTATAGACCATAAGTTGGTTCAGGTCTTTGCGTCGATTAGCTGTCTGCTACTTTTACACAAAATGCCCAACCAAACGGATGATTTCAATTGCATTTTTCCTTTAGGGAGTCACTTTCCGCGTTGAGAATGGAGAGTTGGTGATTGCACGTATCTTGCATGGCAGCTCCATTGACAGGCAGGGAATGCTTCACACCGGAGACATAATCTGTGAGGTGAACG
This sequence comes from Lesueurigobius sanzi, assembly GCA_900303255.1. NCBI lineage: Eukaryota > Metazoa > Chordata > Actinopteri > Gobiiformes > Gobiidae > Lesueurigobius > Lesueurigobius sanzi. The sequence goes on along the minus strand of OMNZ01069828.1, from coordinate 11,157 downwards.
GCCGTGAGGTCAGCTGTAACCCACAGGAGCTACAGGAGCTGCTAAAGGCTAGCAGTGGAAGCATCACAATGAAAGTCGTCCCAAGTTACAGAGACACACCGGCCCCACCACAGGCAAGACAATTCAAAGTGTATATAAAATAACATAAAATGAATTGACAGTGTAAAATAAACCAATTAGTTTGTGAGTGAGTGTACAGTACCTGAGGTTGAATGAATGACTGTTGACCTGTGTGACCAGAGAATGCCACGCTTTTGAAAATTGAGACTAGACCAGCTATAATTATCACTCCACGTACTATCTGGGACGTACACCACTATTTCCTGCGGCACCCCCCACTCCTTACAGTAACAGGCACTGACAGCAGTTGCCATGCGCACACGCTGCTAGTAGGATTATTATGTCATCGTCTTGGGTCTTGTAACATATTCTACTTATCACTGTGTTCACGTTCTGGAGTCCCAATTTAAGATAATACTTTGTTGAGCTCACACTGGAGAAATTTGTTTGTTACAATGGCAAAAGGGCAGAAAAGAAGTAGATACATTTGCAAACGGATAGTAATGAAAACAATAGAATAGAATAAAGTGGAGTAGATGTCTACGGGCATCTATCATTCTGTATTAGCATCTCTTATACACACTGAATGGAAACAACCCATTGTCTTTGTACATGTTATGTATGTAGCGTGTTGTCAAAATAAAAAGTGATGTTCTGTATAATTTGTAAATTACAAAAAAATATATATATATATATATTCTAGTTACCATCACACACACATTTTCAAAATCATATTCAGAAAATTATTAGATTTATTATTATTAGATTTATATAGATTTTTGTTATATATTATTAAAAGTAGAGACATTATTAAAACCTTTATGATCAGCCTTGACATGATCTTTTAGTTATCACTTAGGGTAGAACAAAAAATGGTGAAGTACTTGATTACTGTAATACACATTTTACAACAATATCATCAGCTTCATTAGAATATCCACAGTCCATGTTGTAAAGGCAAAACGATAACTTGTTCAGTTTTCAACTTTAGGTCTATCTGAAGCCACACTTCAACTACAATCCAGCCACAGACAACCTGATTCCTTGTAAAGAGGCCGGACTTGCTTTTACCAAAGGAGAAATTCTTCACGTGGTTAACCGAGAGGATCCCAACTGGTGGCAGGTGAGCTGGTGGCCATATAAAATCGTAAAATTTGTTTTAAAGTTATATTTGTTCAGTGCTTTAACAAGTTCTCTGTATTTGTCAAGGCCCGTAAGGTTGTAGGTGAAGGCACAGGTCTTATTCCGAGCCAGTTCTTGGAGGAAAAGAGAAAAGCTTTTGTGAGGAGAGACTGGGACGCATCTGGTAAGTGCCAGCTCCTTAATGTCATAAAAACGCTGATCACAAGATCTCAGGGTTTCTGCAGGGCATTCAAAAGCATTCAAAGTTATTCAATTCATTCTGTCAAAAATAAGGCCTTAAATGTCATTAAAACGCATTAAAATAATTCAAACTGGCATTAAACCAAATGTTCTTGGAAAATAATGACATTGCTTAAGTAATTTTACAGCATAAGTTTGTCAAAAATACAAAAATTAGGGTCGACTAGTTTTGCCAGAAATCATACTCTATTTCTGGTCAAAACTTGTCTGCTGCATCAAATTTTCTATTGAATATGGAAAGTAATATTAAATATGATTTCTGTCATTTGTAGCATTAAAAAATGTGTATTTGGGCATTAATGGTATTAAAAAGCTTTACATTTGACTTGCCCGCTACCTGTATAAACCCTGGATACTGTTCTTTTGCTACATATCGCCCTCAAGTGGACACTGACAGTTGCTGCTTCTTTAGGTTTGCTCTGCGGAATGCGCATGTCAAAGAAGAAAAAGAAAAAGATTATGTACCTCACTTCAAAAAATGCAGGTGTGAAGAAAAACTGTTTAAATTAAATGTACAATGTAGTCCTAGGTTGATGCATATCTCATTATTTGTGTTTTTTTCCCCCTTTATCAGAATTTGACCGTTATGAACTGCAGATCTATGAAGAGGTGACCAAAATGCCACCTTTTCAGAGAAAAACTTTGGTTTTAATAGGAGCCCAGGGAGTTGGCAGACGGAGTCTGAAGAACAGGTTAATTGTGATGAATCCCCTGCGATATGGGACCACTGTTCCCTGTAGGTTTCTCAGTGATACTGGTTAGTTACCTTGAGTTCAGAAGGACACTAACCTTGGCTCCTCTTCAGTTACGTCACGGCCAGCGAGAGAAGAGGAGAGGGACGGACAGAACTATTGTTTTGTGACTCGAGAGAAGATGGAGCGTGACATCAAGGACAGCAGGTACCTGGAGCATGGAGAATACGATGGGAATCTGTACGGCACCAATATTGACTCTATCCATGAAGTGGTGCAGGCGGGTCGCACCTGCATCTTGGACATTAATCCTCAGGTTTGTTGAAGTGTCCATTCAATTAGATATTTTGTGATTTTGCGTCTCTGACGGTCATATTTTTTCCTAGGCTTTGAAAGTATTGAAAACTGCAGAGTTCATGCCATTTGTAGTATTCATTGCTGCTCCTGAACTGGACACACTCAGGGCTATGCACAAAGCTGTAGTAGATGCTGGACTTACCACCAAGTTACTCACAGTGGGTTCACTTTCATTTAAACTGGATTTGTTTGACGATAATATGGTAACTACAATAATCTGTCAACAGGAAAGTGATCTGAAGAAGACTGTAGATGAAAGTGCCAGAATCCGTCGTGCTTACAGCCACTATTTTGATCTGACTATTGTAAATGACAATTTGGATAAAGCTTTTGACAAGCTGCAGGACGTGGTGGAGCGTTTGTTTGAAGAGTCGCAGTGGGTTCCTGTCAGCTGGGTTTACTAATGTGCTCCCAATGGGCAGTCCACGCTGCCAGGACCTGGGACCTGAAGAGAGAGCAACCTGGCAGAAGACCTATAGCAGCTTGTTGTGTGTTTGTCTGAGCACAAGTCTGTCACTGTCGGTGATTACACTATGCAACTCACAACCCATGTAAGTGTACTTATTTATTTGTGCAGTATTTTAAAACTCTGATAGCAGTCATCTTACTCAAACACTGAGAGGCAGTATATTTTAGAGATGATTGCTGTGTTTGTTATTTTGCATTTGAAATTTGAAAACTATCCAGAAAATGAACAAGGGCTTGCTCAGTGAAGATATACCTCAACATTACACATCACTACAAATAGTTTCCATTCATCTTAAATGGTGATTTGTTCACCAATTTACTTTTCACAGTAATTTTAGTGCTCTTTTTGAATTTGTTTTCCTCAGTTGCTTTGGGAGGTGCAACATGAGTTTCTTTAAATGCATTTATTTTCTCAGCATATATTCAAAATATACATGGTAGTACTAGCAAGTAACAAAACATGTAATGGCTTCATACTTTCATAAAGAGAAATTTTTCTTGCCAGTGCCAAAAAAAATTATACGTTTTAATAATTATTGTAAAATAAGTTGAACAGATCAAGTGTGTTCTTCAAGATGGAATTTTGTGTATTATCATATTAAAAAAAAATACAAATAAATAAGGTTTTAATTAAAAATGTGGGGGAAAATAAATATATAACCAACTTATGATGTATTGATGGAGGGTTCACATTTACTGTAAAAAAATGTTTCATGATTTCTTCCAATTTTTATGATAAACATTTCACTAAGAATTGATTCTGATTTTGTACAAACTATGTTCTACTCAGCGCTATCCTGCCTGTTACTCTTTGTAACTTGCACACTGTTTCTGCAGAAGTCCATTGCACTGTTCTGCATTTTGTGAATCGTTACTTGTAGATGCTTTTTGAGTTTAAACTGTAAAGGGGCATTATGTAAGTTTTTATGTGGAAAACAAAAATAAAAAAAATCAGCTTTATTGGTGCGTCTTTAGCCTTTTCAAGACCCAGTGGGCTGTGTGAGCGCAGCATGGCACCTTTTACTTTCCATCAGAGGCTTCTATTACGCACCCGGATCAATTGTGTGGGGTTTCTGGTAAGTTTATGGTACAAAACCCTAAAAACAATTCATCCTGGAGCATCATAGAGGTCACTGTGATGGAAAGTAAAGATGCCATGCTGCACCCATACAGCCACTGGGGCACTAAAAGGCCAAATGCACATATACCAGAATTTAACTTTTCACTTAGTTACATAGTGCCCCTTAAATAAATCTTTTATGACTTGACTCGGACATTACCATTGAGTCTTAGTAGATCAGAACTGTGTTGCATATAATTTTGGTTAAATTGATAAAGAAAACTGTCATGTCAGTGTTTGTAGACATTGTTGTGCAAGACTTAATGCAATATCGATGTGTTAAACTAATTTTAACTATGTCACGTTGCATTTATTGGCTCTGTTTAGTCAAATCAGGATAAGGTTTATGTGAGACTTTCCCGTAGGATTTTACAGGGTACATCTGAGTGAACTACCGCCCTTTGATGTGATATTGCTAACAAAAAAAAACTGTTTTAAACAAACCTGATCTTATACAGATTGCTAAGAATATGTATTTTTCACACCAATAAATGTTTTTCTAAACTTTTGTTTACTGTAGCCAATTAGCAATACAAATCATTACAGATTTCTGCTCTAACAATGGTGCCATTGGTGAATCTAATTAAAAAATGTATGCATTAGCTGTAAAAATGTCTTCTTTCATAATGAGATGGTCCTTGCACTACATTAGGAGTGTTCTGTTTAAATATACATTTCCTACCTTGAGTTTAAACTGTGGAGGAGGGATTTGTACATTAGGTCAACAACATACTTGTGTCTATAGAGCAAAGTTGGGCAAGACCTGGGGACCCAATGCAGCCCACCTAGCACTTCAATACGGCCCACGAAACGTGATATGCCCAATATGCACTGGCTAAAACGGTGAATAGCACCAGTGTTTACACTGACAACCGCTGTTGTTTTGTTACTTTGTGATTTTAGAGGTTATGGTCAAACTCCACACACCGCCACAAGTAAAAAGAATCTGATGTGGTCCTTGCATCAAAAAGTTTTCCCATACTGTACAGTCACTAAATAAACATGCACACATCTGCAGGCTTATACATAAAACATTTATATTCAGGAGTTAAAACACTAGGACTTGGATATATTAAATATGATGACATGAACAGAAGCAGAAAACGTGTTAAGATACATAAATTATTAAAAGCTTAAGCTCTTGACAGTGGTGAAGAATGTATGAAAAGTGTCAATGTGTGAAAGTGGTCAGACCCCTCACAGCGATGCAAAGGATCAAGGGAAGATGGCCTGCCCCCTGCTGTATCTCTGTCCTTAAGGCGTCTCCATCCTTTTTCAACAATACTTTACAGGAGCTGAACAGATGTTGAACTCTTTCATAGACCTCTTCAGTCAGAGTGGCCTGTTTCATGGCGCTGAGTGGCAACTCTCCCTTCCCAAGAGCACATTCCCCCTAGAACAGAAAAGCTAAATCAGATGACCTCACATAACCTCACATTGCAAAAGCACTTGCGTAAATATTCATTCATGCAACTCGCCTAAAACACTTGTCAAAGTAAAAACGACACAAGTCATTAAACATGAAATGGAAATTTGTATTTACACAATGGCATCAGAGTCATGACTCGGGACATTTAATCTAGCTCCAACAATTTGCTGAATGCCTCTCCCAGCTCTTTCCTAGGACCGTTGCTATTTCCTGTTAATTCTAATGAAGCACATAAAAGTTTCCTTGTTCTCAGTAAACTTTTTTTTTTTTTAATAAATCATAGTAATAGTAATTTTTCAGTGATGATGATCAACTGTAATATTGAAATGTTATCAGTTGCAAAATAATTGTGTATCTAATGTATTACACTGTGAAGATTTTCCTTTTGATCAAACCAGTTTTTTTTTTTGCATACAAGACAAGTTTCACTTCCTGCTGTCTTCGGACTGCAGATGGCGCTGTGTCCTACCTCCACCTTGGAAAAACCGCCAAAAACTGCAAATCAGCTGACAAGATACACAACAATATCACGACATCAACTCTGAGAAAGACTGCAGAAAGTGAGCAGTTGAGAGTTTGATCAAAAGGAAAATCTTTACAGTTTATCACTAACTTGTTTGGACTTATATATTACACTTAAAACAACATTCAACAATCACACAATACCAAGCACTCAATGTAAAGTTAAAAAAAGCAACTAACTATTTGCGTCAAGTCAGGTAGCAGCATGGGACTGCAGCACGTTTTCAGTAGGGCCAGAGACTCGTCGGGCATCTCTGAAAAGGGAAACAGTGCAGTTAAACATCGGACATCCGGGAACTTCCCCTTCGTTACTAAGGTGCAGGGGCAAACATCAGTCAGCAATTCATAGCATGGGTGCAACTACTCTAGATGCTAAAATATCAAATACATGGGAAAGTAAACAAACTACAGTGGAATCTAAAATAAAAGCACGACAACCACATGTGAAGTTGTTGTGACAAACAGAGCCACATAAGTAAGTGACATGCTGCTAATGTTGGAGTAACCACTTAATGCTTGCAGAATCCTCGTCAAAGATAACTGCAAATAGTGTTCTCTTACATATGTACACTGTATACATGGATTTGTAGTTTTAAGCATTGACTGCAGCAGTGTCACAAAGGTAACTACTCTGGGCCGTTCACACTAAATCCACTGTGAGGGCACCTTCAGATGATCCTTCAGAAAAGACCTGGAGTTGTGGCTTTCAGACACATTCTCCTTCACCCTACGAACAGTTCAAACAAGTTCAACTGATAATAGTTTAACAAAAAAACATTTCCCCTTACAGTTCACAAAGTAATTCTGATTGAGATTTGTCATATTTACTGTATAAATATTTTTGCTTCTTCAAAATCACAATTGAGGACTTTCCCAGCACCAATAAAACCACATTAGGTCTCATTACCGCTTTCTTTTCCATTGACAAAACTCTATGTGACTGTATAATTGTTGAAATTCAAAGAATTACGCCACTAAATGAAGGTGGAACTGAAGCTGTTGCGTGTCACAGGTGAGGCTGCTCTCCGGTGCAACACCTGTGAAGGCTGCATGCGCTGCAGACTCGCAATGGAGAGGGAGGAGGGAGCGATTTGGGAAAGGGCCGATATTTCCAAGTACACTAATCAAACAACAGCATGTCACAAACTAATTAACAGCAGCTCAATCATCACCTAAATAATCCTGAACATGTTACATTTACCTCATTCTAAACCTTTAGTGCAGTGGTTACAAACCTTTTTTGTCTCACGCATAGGGCTGGGTACCTTTCATGTTTATTCGATACTAGTACTTTAACGATACTTGGTTTACGATACCGATACCTGAACGATACCTTTTTCGATACCTATTCTAAATTATTGGTCATCTACACAAAAAAGTAAATATCTAGAAGGTTAAATGACCCAAATTCATCTTATTTATCTAAATT
>OMNZ01069827.1:0-10361 GCA_900303255.1 Lesueurigobius sanzi | reverse complement strand
TGTTTAAAATATTTTCTTTCCTCCTTCATGTCCCCTGGCGGGCTCTGTATAGCATATGCATCTGTTAGCGTTAGCACCCAAAACATCACGTAACTGTAGTAGCGACATTGTTGCAATGCACGTAGCCTATGTATTACTTGCCATTTAGCACATAAAACATCACGTAGCTATGTCACAATTAAGTTTACTACTTACCCATGATGCACAACAAATATAGGTGCAGAAAACAGCAAGCAACAGTCAAATTTCCAGCCGCGATGTAACGTGTGTTGACTCGCCGGTTTCTCCTGTGACTGTTACGACGCAGCTGAACCTACGTCACGTGATGCTTCACAGGTAAATAAATAAAAAAAAAAAACGCTTGCCATCGTTTCAACATTAAGTTAAATGTTCGGATATTGAAATAAATAATGTATAGGAGCATATTATATTGCATTATATTATTTACACTATCACACAATAAAAGACGCAATGCACTCTGTGTAAACTACAGTGGTCATTTTGACGTGCGTAAAACGTGACGTGGCCATAACGTACTGTATGTAAATGAGGCGTTACAGTACAATAAAACCTCAATAAATATCAAACACTGATACAATTCTCAGTGCTGACACTGCTGGTGTATGTGCAAAGGCCGACCTACATTTAGGTAATCTGCAGTCATTGGACTCGTGGGACAGTCAACAGATTACTACCTGAGGGTCAAATCAGATAAATAAATAGGACTAAGACCATTAAGAGCTTCATAAACCAGTAAAAGAACTGGTTGTTGATAAGTTAATGATGATACAAAGCCACCTCACTGGTTGTGTACAACTGTTTAATACTGACCGTCACCATCACACTCATGCTGTCTCTGTAACATCCTATAGGTCCAGAAGTCTGGTCCAAACGCTGGGGTGCCCACTGTCCCCAGACGCTGAGATGGAGGCGTGTCTTCAGCTGGCCGGAGCTAAGGACATAGCGACCAAGCAGTTTGCGCTGCCGGGCACATCTCAAGTTCTTTTCCCATTCTCGCCTGCGGTCGATGGGGACTTCCTGCCGCGCTCAGTCAATGTAGGTGTGTGGTGTGGATTTGTTCATGTGTTGTCGAATATATACATTTAATTATGTATTTACTATTTGTCTGCCCTAGGAATTGTTGAGTAGCAACGACTTGGCAAAGAAAGAGGTTCTGTTTGGCATTAACCAGGACGAGGGGACCTACTTCCTCCCATACGGCGTGCCTAGCTTTAACCTCAGCGGGGAGAGTCCCCTCAGCAGAGACGAGTTCCTGCGGGTGGTCCCTAGCGCCATGTCTGGAGCTGCGGCGGTGGCTGTAGAAGCTGCCATCTTTCAGTACACGGACTGGACTGACCAACACGACATGATCAAAAACAGAGACAACTTGGCCAGACTGCATGCGGACAACATGTTCGTCTGCCCTGTGCAGTGGTTTATGCAAAAGTGAGTGTCCATTTGCAAACTAGAGCTAACAATTACACCAAGTTGGATTTATTATATTATTCATGCATCATCATACTGTATAATCATCTATAAGAAGAATAGTTTTAATATTTGTTAGCAGTTCATTTGATGGATTACAGGTGTAATTTGGATTCTCCTTAGTCCATCTCACAATGGTAAATGTATTTGTGTTTATATATTTTAAAGCTTTTAAGCAAAACATTGACAGTTATTCGTGTTTTGTCAACACATTATTCACAAATACTTGATTAAACTATTAAAACTTTTGTCCTGCAAAGTGCAATATATAATAAAAGTATGCCCACTCAAGTTATATACTGTATACCAGTGGCGTGCGGTGCATTTACTACCCAGGCCCTCAGTGGCACAGCACAGGCATGTAAGCTCCCATACAAAATCATTAAACCTATGTGCATGAAACGTGCCCTGCTTGACGTTCGTTATACCTAAATAAGAACATTTGCTATTACAAATCTAAATTTCAACTCAAAACATAATAATACTCACAATTTTGTTATAAATTATGCCCCAACCGGGAGCCGAGCCCAGGTCCCCTGCGCGGAAAACCAATGTGCTAGTTACTGAGCTATAATCACACATATGTTAGGTCTCATTTTACAATATGCCGATTTATTTTCTCAAAAGCAGAATCTAGTTTTGACTTTTGTTATTCCTTTACTTTTAAAACAAGCTCTAGAGCTGTACAGTGAAATATTAAACTAGTTTTTAACTTATATTATAGTCCGTTATTTTGTCGGACTCAAACTAACTTATAATCAATGTCACACAAATTCTATGACTTTTCTTGCAAAGATGTTCTAGAAGATGGGTTGGCGATTACATCCGCAATCAAATCAAAGTATTCTCCACCTTACGACAGCTCTACATAAAAATAAAATGCTTGGGCCAGTGTTTGTGCTGGAGATCTGACTCTTGTTAGCGCTCATCAGTTTGACAGAGGTTACAGCCAATCAAACACCATTAAGATTCTGACGTCGACAAAAGCCAGCTAGACCAGTGGTTCCCAAAGTGGGGGTCGGGACCCCCAGGGGGATCACGAGGCCCTAACCTGGGGGTACCCAGATGAATTCAACATTAAATAGAAAGACAAAATAACAGGGTTTGTTTAGTTTAGAACAACATATATTTGTGAATTGGGGCTTAATAACAAAATAAACTAAATAAAAATGCAATAATACATATATTTTTTATGTTTTTCTGATTGAAATTTTCCTGCCTCCTCGTGTGTTTTAAACACAATTCTGCAGTTAGCCTAACTCTTCTTTGAAAATTATGCAGTCAGTATGTAGCTCTTTTAGCTCCAGTTTATTTTGCACTCTTCCCAAAACAGAGTAAAACTGCAAGACAAAACAAAAAACAATGTCTTTAGCGATTAAACTTACACAATGTAAAATTATGCATTTACAATTGGCATCCTCATAAAATAAGGCACAAATATGAATCTACATGTAAATACAACTCAAATCTTACAGACGGTGGGGTCGAAGGCATGGAAACACAGGGCAGATGGCAGTGGATGCAGGCATGGCTCAATGTCCACATTAAACTAAAAAACAACATAGCTGACTTCCAGTTTCCTGTCTAAAACCCACCTTCAAAATAAAAGTCACCTAAATTACTAGGTCTAAAACAACTTCAGGCAGAACAGAAATAGTTACAAGAAGAAGTTACTTTTTACAGTGGGTGTCCCGAGTCGTTCAGATGTTCATTTTGGGGGTCGCGGCCAGAAAAGTTTGTTCTAGATGGCCCTATAGTCATTATACCTCAGTGTCAGCTTGGCTGGAGGGCACACCTACAGCATTGCCCACTGTAATATACAGAGCAGAGCCTTCACTATCGCCTCTGAGGCCGCTGGAAGAACTCTCCGCCTTCGGCAACACAGAGCGAAAGAATCGGATTGGACGACAATATAACATTATAAAAAGTTATAAAATACAAATAATAATATGATTTTATTATATATTTTAAAAACATTTTCAGGGAAGGCCTTGCTGGCCTCGGCCGCACGACTCTGCTGTACACAGGACTGTACACAGGGCTTGACATTAACTCACTGGACACTGTGGGTTTTCCAAAAGTTTCTAGCCAATTAGAGATTTTATCAGCCATAATAAAGTCAAGTTGTTTGGTAAAATGTGTAGTTACGTCTGGATATACAGTAAACTTAATTGGTTTGGACATCTTAAAATATGGTTTAAATAGTGTAGTGACAATTGTAATCATAGTAATAATTTTCAAATACTGTTTCAAATATCGTAAAGATTTCTCAAATTCAACAATATTTAAAAATCTTAAATACAATGGAAAATTCCTTTATGACTGGGAGCCTACATACAGCATACATACTGTAGTTAAAGTGCATTTAAAACTAGGATTGTTTTTGTTATTGTCTACCTAATTTGGTGAGGCTGCACTTGTTGCTTCTATAGATGGGTTTCAGTCTGTTTCCTGCTATGGACACCATTTTGAGGAGTTTTCAGCGGCATAATACGGCATAATATATATTAAGAACTATATATATATATATATATATATATATATATATATATATATGTTCTTAATTATGATAAAGGTCTCATTATGTGAAACACATTTATAGGAGTAGGTTGACTATGTTATAAGCCAAAATGAAACTCTACCAACATTTGGCTCGTCGGATAATGTCAAGCCCTGGATATACTACTGTCTGAACCAAAGTACAATTTTAAAACCATGGGTGTTTCTGTAGGTACACACAAAGAGGAGCCAAGACCTTCCTTTACTGGTTTGACCACCGCTCCTCGGTGAACCCCTGGCCCGAGTGGATGGGCACAATGCACGGCTACGAGATCGAGTTTGTCTTTGGGATGCCCCTCAACGCATCACTGGGCTACACCAAGACCGAAGTCAACATGACCAAGAAGTTTATGAAGCACTGGGCCAACTTTGCCAGGACTGGGTAAGAACAATTAATAAGTAAAGAAATGCATAGGACCCATTAATCCATGAGTGATAACTTATGTAACATGTATGGGAGGCCAGATGAGTCATTCAGCTCCAATGACATCATCTGGTGTTGTAGGCATTGTCTAAATGATGTGCTGTATCTGTTCTTTCTTTCAATTCGATAGGAACCCTGGCATCGATGGTGCTGCGTGGCCACACTTCACGTCAGAAAAGCAGGAGTACGTCACGCTAAACTCTCGCCATCCGGAAACACGGACATATTTAAAACAGACCGAGTGTCGTCTGTGGAACACTGTCGTACCTCAGATACAAACACTTTCAGGTAAAGTCTTCAACGTGTTCTTAACAAGTGAAGGTTACAGTTTGCACCATTTGAGAGTCGACAGATTTAATGTAATACAAGATTAAACAAAATAGTACTAATTATAATATGTATTTATTGCATAAAATTGACCTTGAAATTAGAGTGAATATTACCCATACACCGGCTTAAAGCAGATCTTTGTGGCAAAATACAATAAAAAGCAAAGCTCTTTGGTTATAATTAGTTAAAACATAATAATTGACATATCAGCCTTCGCTTTTAAAATCTAATGCATCACAATTCATGTATTTATTATATTTCATATTTTAATTATTGACTTATGAATGTTTGAGATACAGGAGTGTGTTTGCCATTGAGGTGAGACACTGTACAGGTGAATAGGGAAAAAAAAAAATGTAGTCATATTAATTCAAATTAATTATTGACATAAATATGGGGAAAAAAATGTATTGCAAGTTTTCTGTCATTTGATGTTTTCATATAAAAATTGGGCATTTCATGTGTAAAATGACCAAAATTGCCGATATTTTGAGCAACAAAATCTAAATAATGGATAAAACCAGATCTACATTTATGGTTTTATTTTGTTGGTATATTATTTACAAAGATTTGTTCGGAGGGGATTTTTGATTTGATTTGTAATAACTACTTATTAGTGAATACATTGGTAAAAGTTAAAATTTTGCCTTGTTTTTTGGGATTCAAAACTCAATAAACCAGGCTAGGAAATAAATATCAAAAAAATCCCTCTGAACAAATCTTATTATTGTAAAGTACAAGACTGGAAGGCTTGGAGTCTGTTGGTGCTACTGAAGTGGAGATCTCGATGCAAGAGTAAAGTATAAACATGCTTTGTTGAAAATTGGCTTTAAAGTTTAGTAGCGCATGTGCGAGATGTGGTCTGTGTATTTTCTTCACGAGCTTGTCCCAGAGAGGATATTATCATATAGGACGCACAGCATCCAAATGTGTCAATATTTTTGCATTCACACGGAGGTGAGAGGGTCGAGAGGGAGGGGAAAAAGACTAACCTTGCGCTGCAAGATGTATTCTCACGAGATTTGTGATTTCACAAATGTGAGGATACATCTTGAAAGGCTCCAATCCCTTACGATCGGGCTTGACTCCAAAAGCTGCGGGACCAATGACGTGCCTCCATTGGGGTTTAAGGCGGGACATGGTGCTATAACGTCACACCGAGACGCTCTGCCGCTGGTTACAGTAGGCGGCTACCATCGGGTGCTTCACCCAATTATCTTCAAGTACTGCTTATCCTCCCTTTCCTGACTGGTTTGTACGAGAGCCTTTCCAGATTGATAATGCTTAGAACTCAAATCAGAGAGATACGCATATCAATCTGGCACATGCCAGGTTAGAAAAAGATGCCCCTGGAATAATTTCCTGGTCCGCGGGTCGACAAAACTTCATAAAATAATCGCAAATGACTGGATGACTGGTCATTTAATACTGTAATATTATAGCTACGATGTTTAGGGACCAAACTATGCAGCTAGTGTAGCATAATAACATTTTTTGATGTTGTTGTTTGCCATTAAAGTTTGATGTCAGCTACACTTTAGACACTTTATGAAGCTCTTTGAGAGCTTGCAGCCTCTGACACATGTGGTTTGTAGTACGTAGGAGGTTTGCGTCATGTGGACCCCAGGAGGAGGGTGGCCTTGTTTAGCCTGAGGAGGAGAAGTGTGCCCCCATGTCCTCTCTCTCCTCACTCCCTCTCTATCTTCACTCACGCCTCACTCGCTCCCCTCTATGTCTTTCTGCTCTCTCTATCTTCACTCGCTCCTCTCTCTCTCTCCTTTCTCTCTGTCTCTCTCCACTCTCTCTCCTCACTCCCTCCCCCTCTTCCTGCCTGCTGTAGAGGGCTGTGGGAGGACATAAGGGTTAAGTCATCACTAAATATTATTGTTCGGGTCCTCCTCTGCACTGTCGACTCAAGCAGAGTGTCTGTGCCTAGGTGTTAGGATTTTAAAAAGTCAATTACAACTAAAGTTACACCGGTAAGACACAACAACAATGTAATAACAAGAGCCAAATCTCAATTTCAGTAGTTTAATACATCATACTTTGATCAAAATGTGCATGCACTGTCCCAACCAAATAAACAAAACTATTTGCACCACTGCAACGCCAAATAAGGCCCAGGGGCCAAATGCGCCCCCCCTGGCCCATCAACAGAAATATGTAACTAAATTTAAACTAGGGCTGAACAATTTATTGCATTTGCAATTTTATCGCAATATTACACAACGCAGAGATATGCGATTTATTAAGGAAAAAAACAAAAAAGTCTCTAGCCCATTCCTGTCAGGAGTTATGACATTTTAAAGAAACAATTAAAATGCTCTGTCCAGCCACTAGGGGGCAGCCAAGATTTTATTAAGGGAAGAAATTCCACACTGTCCAGCAGAGGGCACTGACACTGTCTTATGACCATACCGCCTTGGCTCTGCCTGATACGGTCAGATTTCTGTAGTAGGCCCGCATAACTATGAAGGGGGCTAACTGGGCAATTGCTGAGAAGGCCCAATTTGAAGGGGGCCCCACAAAAAAAGTCATTAGTCTCCCTAAAAAATAAATTATAAAAGCACAGATGGCAGCTAAAGGACCAGCTGAATATGTAATTGATTTTCTAAAATGCACATGAATGCAGAAAAAAAAAAAAAAAAAAAACTGCAGGACTCTCAGACTCCCCCAGGTCAAAAGTGCAATATTTCTGCAGTCATTTTAAGTGCTTTAAAAAAAATGTAAAATTGAATCGAAACTCAAATAAATTAGGCCAAATCGCCCAGCCGTACATTATATTTACATTTATTTTTTTGGTAAAATCGTTCAGCCCTAAAGAAGACCTTGATATTCATATTTATGTCAGTAATCCACATCAAAGGTTGTATATTGTCATCAGTCAGTTTGATTGACTTGTGAATAATGTGTTAAATTGTGACTAGACTAGTGGTAAGTAAAATTAATGCTTGAATGGTCTTTCTTTTCTCTGCAGATGACTTGACAGCCTGCCAGACCGCAGACGGAAATGTCCTCCTCTCCAGTGTTTTGTCTTTGCTCCTGATGCTGGTGGCGCCTTTACTTTTCAATTTATGAAGAATATTTTAAAAAGAGACATTTTTGCTTTGACAATGGACTTGGTAAAATCAGAGATGATCGCGGATGTACTGTATGTATTTTTTATGCTGGATAACTAAAATGCTTGAACTGCTGCTAGTGAACGGGATTTCAAAGTGTGGTACCTTTTGACTATACAAAAAAATGCACCAGTAAATTGTTTAGTTTTTGTCTAATTTTGCAAATGTAATTCTTCAGTGGACACGTTTATTACAGAGAAGAGATTGGCTTTGGGAGTGGAGATCAATCTGCAAAATTAATACCCACTTATTGTAATCAAAGAGTGACTAAGCATCAGGTAAACAGCAGATTTGTGCTGAATTGTTTATAATCCGCAAATTGGACATAATGAAGTGTTTTGGGTGTTAAACGCTTATTTTAATAAATCAAATTATGTCTGTCGTGGGCTGTTTTTAAGGTGTGTTGTTGTGAGTTTTCTTGATGGCAGTATTTGATACAGATCTGGAATTTTTGAAAGAAATTATGAATACTACTCAAAAGATAAAAATGGGTTTCATATGTATGTTTCTCAAAGTGTACATCACGCATAATAGGCTCAAATACATTAGTGTGACTGTGTATTGGTATTTATTTTTTTATCATTAAAATAATGTCTCTGTAAGGTACAGACGATTGTTTCAGGGCTGGTGAGGACTTGGCCTGGAGCCAAGCGTGGGAATAATTTTTGTAAACGTAAACTTTCTTTTTCATCCAACAACATGGCTGTTGCTGTGTCCATGCAATGAGCAGCTCAGAGTCAATCCAATATTGGATTATTGGCTACTGACAGTTTTTGGGTTTGAACAATTAAGCAATTGTACCAGGAAGTACAAAAGGAAGCGCGGGCTGAACCCTAGAAGAAGTCGTCATGAAACGACCAAAGCAAACAGGATTAATTCTAAACTGTGTGAATGACTGCTCCAGATCTGTTTTTGATGAGGGGACACGTTATACATGGTTTAAAGCTCAAAAAAGTGAATTTTGCACAATATGTCTCCATCCTGCAAGCTGAATTATGAATTCACAAACACACAAGAATCCCATCTTGTACTACTCTGAACCAGTAGTGGTTTGGGCCAATAATGTTGCCCTATTTTGGTTTAGGGCTGGATATCCGGATGTTACGAAGTGCCGTGACAGTGCCGAGCCGAAGCAAAATTAAACATGTCAGCGCAGGAGGATAGCTACTGCTATAAAATCTGTTGCTCAAGTGGAGGAGTTCAAGTATCTCGGGGTCATGTTCACGAGTGAGGGACGGATGGAGCGTGAGATTGACAGACAGATCGGTGCAGCGTCTGCAGTGATGAGGTCGTTGTACCGGACTGTTGTGGTGAAGGAGCTGAGTCGAAATACAAAACTCTCGATTTACTGGTCAATCTACGTTCCTACTCTCACCTATGGTCATTTGGGTCATGACCGAAAGGACAAGATCATGGATACAAGCAGCTGAAATGAGTTTCCTCCGCAGGGTGGCTGGGCGCACCCTTAGAGCTCAGAACTGAGCCGCTACTTCTTCACGTCGAAAGGAGCCAGCTGAGGTGGCTCGGGCATCTGTTTTGGATGCCTCATGGTCGCCTTCCTCGAGAGGTGGTCCGGGCATGTTGTCCTGGGAGGAGGCCCCTGGGAAGACCTAGGACTGGATAGACAACGTCTTTAAGATGGCCTGGGAACGCCTTGGGATCCCCCAGGAGCTGGAGGAAGTGTGCATGGATCGGGAAGTCTGGGCATCTCTGCTCAGGCTGTTGCCTCTCTGCGTCCCGGCCCCGGATAAAGCGGAAGAAAATGGATGGATGGATAAAATCTGTTTTAGGAGAATGCACGATTTTCTTTATGAAAGGACAACAACGAGAGGCACATTGTGCATTTTTTCCAACCGGATATAGTTGTGCTCTGGCCAATCATCTCGAAGTATTCTGCTGAATGTCCCTCCTTTCCCCAGATGGATATGACGGTTATAGTATCTTGCCTGCATTGAATGCTACAGAGCCATTCATGCAGAGACAAGGGGACTGAAGGGTCTTGCTTAAGAATACCACAAGAGCATCAAATGGAGCTGGATTTTCATTCATTGGATCTCCAATGTTTTGGATGAGAAGCAGTTCAAGGCAAGCTACCCGGATCATACTGCACCAGTCCCTTATGGCTCTCAACTCTCACTTGCTCATTGTCTATGGAAACGCCAAAGTAATCACAAACAGTGTAACTAAACAAAGGTCAGGCTGTTGATACTAAATGCTAAAGATACATTTTACAGAGGAAAGCTGCTTTTGGGAGAGTGACCCTGAAAGACACCATTACACCTGTTACAAAGTGTGCGCCTCTGCGTGTGTCTGTGTGGCTACTTTGTAACGTTTTTGAAAAGGTTGCCATGTCAGTTGTTTTGCAGCATTTTACCTCCCGAAAATGAGCTTGTTCTTATTAAATGCCAAGTGATTTTTATTTGTCATAATCTATTTTAATCTCT
>OMNZ01069825.1:0-13035 GCA_900303255.1 Lesueurigobius sanzi | reverse complement strand
ACTGAGTGCTTTAGGCTGCACAAAGTTCACAAACTTTAATCATAAGTCTGGTGAGGACGTCCGAGCTTCTGTTTTATGTTGGATTCACAACATTTACAACAACTGTGGAAGAAAAGGCACTGACTTTGCATATTTCCGTGCTGCAATTTCGCGTGTTGCATCGCATGCTTTGTTGAAACTCATATTTAATATCTTAATATGAATGTATTTCTGTCAATATTGGCCCAATCTCAATGAAAAAAAAGAGTAATCAGAAACTTGAGAAGCGCAGAAACTGTTCATATGGCACTCTGCATGTTATGGTTGTTTATCCTGCGTCTGGCTTTGTCTTTGCACGAGTCTTCTTCACATGTAGTGTCGGGAGGGAGAGAGAGAGGAGAGCGATGAACTCTCACTCAAGTAGAAGGAGGCGAAACGGCGTCTGCAGGACAACGAATGGGTTTTGGAGAGAGGTTCTTAATGACTTCAATCCATGGGAATATCTGGGCCGCAGTGTATGAAATGGATCCATCAGGCAAAGAGCCGCACTCTCATTGGCCAAGAGCCGCATGCGGCTCGCGAGCCGCATGCGGCTCGCGAGCCACCCCTGCACTGGCTGCAAAACAAACCCAAAATATGCTGGGACCAGCCCCATACTGAAAGCTGGTCCCCTTTCTACCTGAAACTTACCAGTGCTCATTATGGCCAAAAAGTTCTGAAAGTTTAGAATAACATTTAGACAAGCCTGATGCATTTTGGAAACAAAAAAAGAGGTCTAAATGGGACTTTTTGGTGTATTTTAGCCAGTTTTAGCTGGTAGAGCTACTAAACACATTAAGACTGATGTGACAGGTTTTCTCTGAAAAGTGGTTTGGATAATAATTCCTTGCATCGTAGACTTTGCATGGAAATATATTTAAAGTCTTATCACACAATGTACATAACTAGACCATACCTAATACAATAGATACAACCCTTCCAGGTCTCATATCCCGGGGCCGCCATATAAGTCTGCATCGCCGCCACCGCAGACTTTAGCGAATATCTCCGCAAGTAAATATTGTTGCATTTGAAAGAGGAGGGTTGGGGCTTTGAAATGAGCCCAGCCATGTCCTTCAAGGCCTCCTGACTCTACACTTTACACAATTGCCCAGGGATTTTGCCTCTGCCCAGGGACTACAGATGAAAATTAGCTTGTGATTATCTCTGGTTTGTGCAACACATTTGTTGTCCAATGTCCCTGTCAAATACATAAATAGATTCAAAATGGTACTAGGTAAAAACTTGGGGGGTTTTTCATCTTGAAAATGTGTCAATGATCAACTGCCATCTTGTTTTCCATTTACATAGAACATGGTGGGCAAAAGTATGGAGTAACATTTGTGTAAAAAATTAGCAAATCTATGGGGAGGTGTTTCAGAAGCAATAAAGCAAAAATAAATACAAGGTGAAAATAAAAAAAGCCCCAAGACCTGGTAGGGTTAAGAATCGGAGAAGTTGAAGTAACAGTGGCTAGAGAACTTCACACAGGCACTTTTTGCTCCTCACTGCAAGTTGTGAACATGGCAGCCTTATTATTGAGCAGGACACTTCTCTCACCTTGTTTGTATGAATAGTTTGCGTGTGTGATTTTGATGGTCTGATTTTGACACCAGATGCCCTTCCTGTCAAAGCACAACAAACAACTCATGTCTCTGACGGTGACTGTCTTGTTCAAGCACACATACAAAAGTCAGGAGCAAAATGTTTCTTTTCACAGTTGCATAAATGTACATTCAAATTGAGTTTGATTGGCTGAATTTACACCTCAAAACGGCATGTTTATATATTCTCTCTGCTTCATGAATATAAATGAATGGTTTTTATTGTATTCACATTAAGTCTGTGCAGCATTTTAATGAGAGTGACATATAAGACCAGTGCTGTCAGTGCGGCAGGCCCATCACACACTCATTTAGAATTAATTTAGCAAATGTGTTTAAGACAGACGCCGCACTGTTCATATAATTTTAATCACGGAAATGGAAAGGCATTGTTTCTAGAAATAAATAAGTCAATAATTGATAGAATGCATTTGTTTCTTTAGCATAACAATACAGCAATATAATATAAATATTCTAAGCACTGAGGCCAGTAAAAGGCAGGGACAAACGTGTGTTTCTTTGGGCGAATTAAAACGATTCCAACAAGTGTGAGGGAGGACGTGGAGACTCGTGTTTAGAAGGTTTTTGAGGATACATACTGTACATTTTCAGCCTCCAGGAAGAGATAACACGAGTCGGAATCATTGATTTATATTTAGGAGCCAGTATGGTGCTTTACTCTCGAATATGTTAAAAGCAAGCTGTATTTTGATGTGCAAGTGATCTGAAATAGATATATGGCAAGAAGAAGTGCAAGTGTGATCTGAAATAGATATGTATACGGCTGAAACTTAGAAAAATAAAGAAAAGTGTTAAAGTGTATAAGGGCTGAGCGATTAAAAAGGTATATGTATATGCCACGATTACGTTCCCCATATTGATCGATCTTGATTGTCGATTCAATATTAGTTTTTTAAATGAAAAAAAATATATACATATTGTTACGCAGCGGTGTGGCGATAGCGGTGTGCTTTTGGCAGCCATTTCAGTTTTAGTCCTAGTCTTTTGGACGAAAATGCTTATAAGTTTTAGTCACATTTGAGCAATTTCTATAAGTGTGTGATAGTCCAGTTTTAGTCAGTTATAGTTTATTTTTTTCCAAATCTGCCATATCACAGTCAACACAGTGCGCTCAAAACTCAGGACCATCATGAGTAACTCCTCGCACCCTCTTCACAACCTGGAGGTGATCAACAACAGCACCATCGGTCACACACTGTTGGCACCGAAGTGCAAGTCCGAGCGTTTCAGGAAGACCTTCATTCCAGCGGCCATTAGACTTTTTAATGCACAGCGATGATGTCCATTTCAGTACTTTTTATTAAATGTGTATGAATGATAGAGTAATGAATGTGATGTTGTATGAGCTGCTGCAACAGCATAAATTTCCTGTAAAGGTTCAATAAAGTATCTATCTATCTATTTGCAGTATATTTTCTTAGAAGTTAGATTTTAACTGCTAAACAATATCTTATCTATCACAAACATAATCTAACTGAGAAAAAAGACAAAAGGGGAGAGCGCACTTGTCTGGACAGAAAGCAGACAACTGTTGATATTGTCGAGCCTGTTTGCATTTCCCATCTCGTCAACGAAAACTCGTATACGTCTCATCATGTTTTAGCCACCAAAGAGCCGTTTTTAGCTCATCTTCGTCACGTTATCATGAAAAAAAGGGTCGTCGATGTAATAATTTCATATTTCATAGTTATCATTGGCGAAAACAACACTGGGCCACAGCAGGCGGAGTACAACCAAAACAGAGCGGATTTGGGAAATGTATTTTTCTCCCAACCCCACACTCAATAATGACTCAATAATGAAAAATAATCTACACCTTTATAGAAAATGAAATCACTCCTAGATAATTGGATTCATACACCACCCTGATACTTTTCCACTGCAGATGAACCTTGAATTTACTCTTTCTATGCACACTCAGAGCATTCTGGGAAGCTATCACCAGGCAGTGCTCTGTTTCAGTAAGCCACACTTTTATGGGACAACAAATGAATCCTCCCCGCTGATCAAACTGTGCCGCTGGACTGCCAACGTGGTCACACATTCCCAGATGAAAAAGAGGGGGTTTATTCATCTGTGTCGAGTGTCCGCATGTGAAAAGAGCTGAGCGGGCAGAAGACACAGAAAAAGCCACAGGCCAGCGCTACAGTAAAGAAAGGATTCTGAATACAGATCACTTTGTCTTTACTGTGGGCAGCCTCTGATTAGGGGGGGATTGCAGAACAGACATGTGCTGGCTAAGTCTTGATGGTAAATCTTAGAACTAAGGCCAGGTCTTAATGCTATAATAATAACCATCAGGTAATTAAATGGGACTTGACCTCCCATCCAAACTTTAATTTTCCACGTAGCACACTTTCACCCTACAGGGTTTAGGATGCAGTAAGCAACTTTACCCAGATTCATTGTACTTTGTAATAGAGGTCGAATATACCTCTAATATTTTACTGGGGCGATTTCTTTTTTTTTTCCCATATGTCGTGGATGTGCAGACCTGAATCTGCAGCGGCTCCGGTCTGCAGGTTTACCACTGCAGGTTTAGCACTGTGATAAACCGGGCAGACCGGAGCTGCCACAGATTGACGACCGCAGATATACTACTGCAGGACTGCACATCCTACATAATACAGTATATTATATCTGAATGGCCTTTAGAAATACATAAAGCTGAAACAATATCTGCTGCGTTGCTGTATTTTTTTAAAGGAGCTTATAATTGTGAAATTATATTAAAAATGGAGAGAAACAAAGGGGTGCAAAGCCCCAAATTTGTATATAGCAGTCACTTCTAATGGACAATCTGCAGTGTCAAAATATTCATAATCTTGATTTTGTCTTGTTTGAACAAAGTCTTACATTTCCCCCCAAAATATATTTAAAAGTGAAACTACAGCCCTTACACATGCAGTATTTCAGAGAAATAATCCAAATGTCCCTGATGTGAAGAGAGGCCCTGATCTAGTCAGAGTAAGGCAGTACTTCTCAAATAGTGGGGTGGGGGACAATTGTCAAAGACGATCTGGACGCTCTGTAGTCTGGAAATGAGTTGGGAGGGGCTTCTCTGTTGCTGGCGGTCTATTTCTACAATGGCAGATCCCGCCTCTTCTACGTGCTTGTACCCTGGTGCCTGCTCCTCCTCGGCCCTTCAGCAAGGTATGTCCACCTTTTTTTCTCTTACTCAATTCATTTTACTCCTAGGGATCAGTAGCCTACGGAGTAGATTTTTTCCTCCGCTGACCAGAGGTGGGAGGAAGGGGGTGACGGTTGCAGACGGTGTTTGGTCACGTTTCTGCGGCATGGAGAGACCAGAGCCACAACGCACTCAGACACCAGAGGCACTGCGTACTGAGGAGACTAGATTCACAGCGAGACAATATTTCCCTCATCTTAGGGCAGTTTTTAACCCACAGTGGGCTAAAATGACAGTAAGGTCCATGTGAAAGTATAGACAGGAAGTAAATGCAGGGAGGAAGAGAAGAGGAGCGAAAAGAGGAGCAGTGCCCCATTGGTGCTGGTCCTATGAATGCTACAGGTACAACAAAGTGCACCGTGGATCAACGTCGGGCTCATGCGCTCCAGTAATGATTCAGGCCACACGATATGTAGGCCGCCAAGTACAAAACTTTCATTTTTAACGGACATGGTTTATGTAATGTATACCTTCACTTTTCTTGTACCTCCTCTTCCTTCAGAGCCCAAACCTTAGTCACATGGCCATACTGCAAGCAAGGTTAGCTATGCGGTGGCACCAATGCATAATACAGTACATTCCTCAGGTAATGTTTTATTATGTAATGCAAAAGCAAAAGCAAGATTTTCAAAGAATACATTATTTGGCAACAGATTCAATTACAGTACGCCACTATGATACGAGCAGCAAAGAAAAAACACTTCCATTTGCCCTAATAAAGTCTTGAAGCTGATCCAAATGGAACATGAGTGCTTCGTTACGGCTCCTTTGTGCACACGAGTGGTATGGGTGTTTACCGCGCACCGCCAAGTATATCGCCAGGGTAACGGCAGCTGGCAGCGCTTCTATTCCTGTCGAGGTAGGAGACATCACCGGGAAACAAAGTACGGTCAACAGGGCGCGTTCAGCCTGCATGAGTTAATTGGGTGTGAAAAGACGTGAATACGAATCAGATCCCTCGGCACAGCGGGAGAAAGGAGAGGCGCGGAGAAGGTGTGAGGAAAAGAGCACCCAGGCACTGACAGGAGGGATAAGCAGCTGCTGTCACTAAAGCATTAGATGTGGATGGTGAGGCCTTGTGTGGCAGACAGAGATGGTTAAGTTAGCTTTCTTGCTACAGTACTTATCAGATATGTTTTAAAAGTAGAAAAAAATGGAGTCAATTTCTTTATGATTAAACTAAAAAGATTGTGTGCGATGTCCAATGGTTACACAATTCTATTTCAGTCGGAGGGCAGGTGCCAATAAAACTCTATGGGAGAGAAACAAATGAAATTCCTACATAGAAAATTGTTATTCGACTTATTCTCGATCATTATTTGAGATTTTGTGATTGGATTCACAAACCTGCCACGTTATTCTTATGGCTGAAAGTCCTTTCGACTAGCGAGCATCATGCATATGCGTTTTAATATTTCCACCACTTTTGGACACCGTTATGAGAAAATAACTAGACCTTAGTTCATATGTGCTGACACCGGAGACATCAAACTTTGTGACAGTTTTTGTTTCATGTGGATTGGCCCAGGAATGACAAAGGAATCAGCAATAAACATACTAGTATACAGTAGGGGTGAGCACATCAGTAGATCCACATAAAGTTTTAAGAGGGATTTTTCAATATAAAATTCATAGTCAAATTTGGCAATTTTCACACATAACCTTATTTTGTTATGACACCTTCAAATAAAAGAAAAATTTGCAATACTTTTTTTCTCACATTTTTGTCAGTAAATACAACAAAAGTTTCTCAAAATGAGATATCCCTATTCACATGCAGTATCTTGCCTTAAGCGCTGACTGTCATCTGAAAACTCACACTTCATTGCAACAAGTCCAGTGTGGATCTGTCTTCTCTATACGCCTAGACGCGTGCTTCGACTACACACTGACATACCAACGCAACATGCACATGCAGATACACATGCTTCTGCTCACTGCTTTTATCTTTATATGATTTCATAATGGGTGAGTTCGCTTTTGTGCATGGCAAACGACTAACTAGATTCAAAAACTTTAGACAGACAGGCTAGAAGACAGACAAAGGTGATTAGCCCTTCATGGAGCCTTAATGAAGAAACATGTGATAATAAACTACATATCTTCTGTATTATGAGTCTCCAAAGGCCACCTCATTCAATTATACAATCTGGTGAAGGTTAACATCAGGATGGAGCAGACGCATGACTAAATGCATAATAAACACAACACAACAATAACTGGCAAATGTTCATTAGTTTCCATGGCAGCAAATCTAAATTCAGTTCTCAGTTATTAAAAACATTCACATCACTGTCTCTGCAAGAATCCAGACAGCGGGATTTGCATATGTATAAATCTTTTTTTCCCCCAACATTCAGTTGACCTTGAGACAGCATTAAACCCAGTGCTATCTTTGTAGATGATGAAATGCAATTTTGCAATGTGTAATAATGGTTTTGGAGGCCAATCTGTGATGGAATACAAGTACAGATAGACATACTACTGCTGCTAATTAATACGGCTTGAGAAGTGCAATGCTTTTTCTGCAAGAATATTTTTTTTGTCCTGTGCATTTGACCCATCTTTCAATGCACTTTGGGTAAGGCAGCAAGACCATTTTTTAAAGAACACCACAGCAACAGCAAGAGACCAGACGCTACACAAGAAGTATTAAATGAGGGTGTTATGCAAAATATACTTTATAGAACTTTTTTTTAATGTTACAATGTTGGTCCCACATGAAAAGCAAAGTAGGAGTTGCATTTTGTTTTGTGTAGAGGTAAATGAGGGGAAGGGGGGGGCTCTTAAAGGGACAGTAGCTATGAATGCCAGGCCACGAGGAATCTTTGGATAAGCCATTTTAGATCAATATATCTTTTAACCAAGAAAGTCTAAGATTTTAATGTGATGATGTGTTTGACCTGTTAAAGCATATTATCCCCCGCTTTAAGTACAAATAATGCAAAAATCCCTATTGACGTTTTTGTATTGATGGACTACGGTCTTTTAGGAACAGCATTGGTTTGTTGGATCCCAGCAGTTTCTCGTTTCTGTTGCTGCTGTACATTCATACAATGTTGAAATTGCACATCTTCCAAGAACATAGCTTGCTGTGACACCGCACTTGGTAAATGCCACTGTTCAGAAATAAACGCAGGTGGGTATGTAAACTGATGCATTTCATAGAATATGAATGATAAGACAAACATCTTTATTTCACTCATGCTTAGTGGTTGCATGAAGCCATTTATTGTCAAAGAACCTGTTTATGCTTTTCAACGAGAAACGAGCCAAATGTCCCTGATCAAAAGTTTACATATGTGCATCTTGAAACAAACATCATTGTTTTCAGAGTTGAACAGACCTGAACAGTTTTCCTGGCAGTTGTTGAAGGTCATGTAAACATTAGATCAGGGACATTTGATTAGTTTCTGTTTCATTATGATTTCAAAAGAGTAAACTCAGTTCTTTGAGTTGAAAAGTGTGGAAAAAAGATCAAGATCATTCATATTCTATGAAAAATGGCCAAAAGATTAAAAGGGTATGTAAACCTTTGAGCACAACTGTGTATATATATATACAGTATATACTAACTCTGTGACACACTTTCTATACTTTTCTATTGATTGTGTACAGTGAGCCTTCAAGGACTTCTCACATACTCATTAGTGCAGTTGACACTAATGACTATTTTACACACAGTGCCTTTGTTTGAAACGGTTAGCAAGCTGTTGGAGCCACTATACTCCTTCCGTCAATTTCTAGCATGTCCTTTCATTAAACAGGCAACCATTTATTCAGCTAACACATTCAGATATTAAACAATGTTTAATACCTACCAACAGGCGAGCCATCTGCTCCCAAATATGTGACACTTGCAGCATTACACACTGTATTTACTCCAACAGCCTCGAACCTCGACTTTACTTCATTGTCAGTCTCAAAATGTAAAGGGCTACAACTGACTCTTTAGCCTCCAGTGCAGTTTTCTGGGTCAAAAACACTCAAATATGAGTCACACTGACTCCTTCAGTCCTTAAGTTTCATGTGGTCCTACCTGGTTATGTAAACAACACTGGTTTTATTCTATTAATTTCTCAACTCATCACAGTGCTTTATGGATACATGAAGGAGACAATAAGCAAAGATTAAAATTAAAACCATTAGGCCCTTATCCTGAATGTGTTCCACAAAAAAGGCAAGCATTTTCAGAACCATATACAAATTAGAGTTGAATTAATCAGAACTGTGGGTTCTTGAGGCAACAGCCACATGTACTCCTGCATGTACAGATTTAAATTGCTTTAATGGTCATCTCATGCAGGGATAGTTCTCCTCAGAGGGAACAGGGAGTAAGAGGAGATTGACCCGTCCCCCCCGCTGTGACAGATGTGCATGAGAGAGGTCGACAGCACCAAGGGGAGGCAAGGTTTTCATTAAAACCACAGCCCTGTTTGTAGATACATGAATACATTCACACGACAGGCTCGCTTTGACTTCCAGCATCGAAACAGAATGAAATGTATATGTTGAAACGCCAGGTATGACCCAAAAGATGCAATAAAGAAACGCATTGTAGAATAGAATAGAATGAATAGAATAAAAATCTTTATTGTCTGTCCCAGGCTCAAGACATGGCTCAAGAACATTCATACTTTAAAAACGAAGAAAACAGAAACAATAGCCATTTGCTGCTCGCCCATATTATTAATCATACACAGCATGGGATAATATAAGATCTTGCTCACCTTTATTTAACCACATTTATTAAAACCTAATTTTGACTGGGGATGTCAATAAAAAAACGGTTTTACGATTGCCGCGGTAATAATCGTAAGGATTTTAGGACCCACAGTAAAGCGCTTTTATGCCCTTTATGTGCCAAAGGGAGTGTACTCACCAGTAAAGGCTGGAGAAACGGCGTCCAGTGTTGCATCCACCCCAAAACACATTAAGTCAGCGGCAGGCTAAATAATCCAATGTGCAGAGAGCAAATCTTTATCCGTCTTTACATGATAATTGCATGATGTCACCAGAGGAGACCCGAAAGAAGCATGTGCTGCCCTGTGTTTGTTAGGTCAAAAACTGAAAGTTAGCTGTTAGCTGTGCTGACCGCATTTTTTCCTCTTATATTGTATTGAAGCTATGAGAGAACAGATCTGAGACAATACCCCATTAAATAATATCTCAATAATTGTTAAAAAAAAATATATAAAAAATATTCATACCAAATTCTTACAAGCTTTTTTTTTCTTTGTATCTGCTCAATGTTCCCATAGGTTTTCAATTAAAACAACCATTACACAAATATAAAATTGTACATATATCTTGTTTCTTTTTTGTGAAAGTTTAGACGGTACTTTAAAGTGGACATATCATGCATGTAAATCTTAAAAACAGGAGTAAAATCTTTCATTAGGATGTCTGTGCATTGATATTTTACATTTTATAAATTCAAATAATGCCTCTGTGAAGATGACACAATGTTCATAAATAGGAGTGTCAGGGCTGATGAGGATTTGGCCTGGCTGGCCCACTACAGCCAAGAGTGGGAATCACATGGTAAAAACACACGATTAGCGTCATTTAAACATGTGGCTTGTAGCGCGAGTTGCTATGTCCAGGCTATGAGACAATTATTGGATTATTGGCTTTGAAAATGTGGAGGACTGGTCAGGGGTTTGAAAAATGATGTAATTGTACCAAGAAGTAGAAAACCAAGGTCCAGGTACAGTATGCTTTTGACGAGGGAACAACAATATTACATGGTTAAAAGCTCAAAAAACATTTAGCATATGGTTCCTTTAAAGGTTTTGAGAAATTCTACATTTGGCCCAACTTGGCATTTTCACAAACGTCTGTGCTTTTTTAAATCATCCAGTTTCTAATATTTTGTTATACCCAAATATGTAAGCCACCATATTTGTTTTGTTCCGCAATAGTATAATTGTGTGTTTTCCTGTGTCTGGTCAGGCCTGTCAATCTCGGTCTTCGGTACTTAAAAAGTGGCAGGTTATGTAACGATATGGTACGAGACATGGATGCAAACCGAGTTATATTGTTCTTTAAGGCAAGGCACATGAGAGGGCCATTACTGTGTTACTACATGAAATAACAGCCTGTCTTTAGTTTTACATATTTTTATGATTGGGTTTTTATCTTGAAGTTCTGCCAGAATAAAAAGGTGCCCAGTACAATGAGTGCCAATTTAAGACCTATCTGTACAGCGGAAACTACATCAAAAGTAAGAAATGTACTTCCTCATAGTGTTTGAGCCGGGTGTAATGGTGTGTCCGCTGCTTACATTGATCTTTCATTTCATCCTATCTCCCATTCCTTATCTCATTAAAATAAAAGACTTTGCATTGGCTCATTGGCATTTATCAGCTTTGCTCTGACTCAGCTGAATTCTCATTTATTCTCGCCCCTCACCGCTTTGTCTGGACGCATTAGAATAATGTACTTTCACTTCTTCCTCTGCCTCCAATCAATCCCATGTCATAGTGCTTCCCACTCTCATTTGTACAACTTTGCTTTGACTTGGTCAAAGCAGAGGAATAGTAATGTGAAAAGTACTAAGGACAACTTTCCAATTGGCCCCGTCAAATTGAACTATATCTATATTTCATACACTAGCTCATTTTAGGTTAAAATTAATTTATTATCCAGTTCCAGTCAAACGTTGGAAAAAATGATGATATATTAACTGTTCGGCAAGTCAACAGGTGGTTCATGTGATGTTCCTGGATTCACTTACACAGATTTGTGTGTAATCACAATGAGAAAATGCGACGATGTGCAACAAAGCGACGTGCGGCAGCGTTGTATGTGAACGACCAACGCAAAGTCCACATCTCTGAGCGTTTCGAGCGAACACAAGCATATTTGCAGCACGAGCCTTTCAAAGAGGAGGCGGAGCCCAATGCACTCGCTGCAGAAGCTGTGATCCCCAAGGCTCGAGGAATGCAAAACCGATGCAAAATAAATTGCATCGGCCTGGAATCGAAATCCAAACCTCTGGATGTCAAAGTAGCTGCCATAGTAACTGAGCTAACGGTGTTGTTAACTACTGTCGGCGCTGACCCTATATCAGGGGTCCCCAACCTTTTTTACCCTGTGAGATACTTTTGCATAACAAAAATGGCAGTGAGCTACTCAACCTTCAAAGAAACACATGTAGTGTAAGTCTACAGAACTGCCAAAATCATAACGTAAGAAAATTACTGTAGTTTCCATGTTATACTTCACACATTCACCTAAATGTTTGGAATTGTTTTGTTCAGAACAAAAAAAATGCATCTAAAATGTTTTAACCCTTTAACTGTTTTTTAGCCATAGAGAACAGATAAATGTTTTACCAGTTCCTCTCACATCTCCAAGTTACGCCTCATTTACATACAGTACGTTATGGCCACGTCCCGTTTTACGCACGTCAAAATGACCACTGTAGTTTACACAGAGTGCATTGCATCTTTTTTTGTGTGATAGTGTAAATAATATAATGCAATATAATATGCTCCTATACATTATTTATTTCAATATCCGAACATTTAACTTAATGTTGAAACGATGGCAAGCGTTTTTTTTTTAAATTTACCTTTGAAGCATCACGTGACGTAGGTTCAGCTGCGTCGCAACAGTCACAGGAGAAACCAGCGAGTCAACACACGTTACATCGCGGCTGGACATGTGACTGTTGCTGGCTGCTTTCTGCACCTATATTTGTTGTGCATCATGGGTAATTATAGTCTACTCTAAAATAAACTTAATTGTGACATAGCTACGTGATGTTTTATGTGCTAAATGGCAAGTAATGCATAGGCTACGTGCATTGCAACAATGTCCCTACTACAGGTACGTGATGTTTTACGTGCTAACGCTAACAGATGCACATGCTATACGGAGCCCGCCAGGGGAAATGAAGGGGGAAAGAAAATATTTTAAACAATTTTGTGTTTATTTTACTAGTGCCTGCAGTAAGCAGACGAAAAGCCTTCGCTGCTCTGCTACTTCTGGAGCTGCAGAAAAGGACTAGGAAGAGACGGTAATAATCCCAGTTTCCCCTGGCACATGGCTCATTATGCATGATAAACAAAGCGCTGTACTGTGAAAAAAAGCATTGTTGACGCTTGCGGGATCCGTACAAAATAGAACTGCTGCGTTTTCTTGCAGTGGTGCCGCAGACGTGACGTTGACGTGATGCAATGGTGTAAACACCCA
>OMNZ01069821.1:18905-29889 GCA_900303255.1 Lesueurigobius sanzi | reverse complement strand
AACTACAGCCTTTATCTTCCATCTCCTGGGCCAGGTCTAACCCACAAAACATTTTCTAATGTGCACAGCCATAGACATTAATGTTTTGCATATAGGGAAAGTGAGGTGAGAAATTCAATTTCACCTAATTTTTTGGTTGTTTTTCTGCTTCTATCATGATTACTTCATTGATATGACTCGACTACAGCATTCAGATGATACTAGTTCAATTTGTTATGAAAATAAAGAGTCCAAGCACTTGATGGTGCACCATTAGGAGGTGTTTCCGAAGCAATAAAACAAAAAAAATACCAGGTGAAAATACGAATAAAAAAATGCCTCAGTCCTCAGAGCCTGAACCCTCCTCTTCCGAATGCAAAAAAAAAAACACAAGTCTCTATGACATTGTGTTGCAGAGATATTTGCTAAAGTTGTCGGCAACACGCACAGTCATATTTTATAGTCAACGGAAAATCAATTCATTTTTTAAACTAAAATCAATGCAATCATGCTCTCTGGCGGTCCGCCCTGAATCACTTCACCTTCTGACTAAAATGTGAATCCACCTGAAACGTGCATCAAATTAATTCCCATGAAAAATCAGGAGGTTTTGTAAGAGAACAGAAAATAGCTGGGGCAGCGGTTCATAGTTTATGCTCTACAGCCCACGTTCACAGCTAGAAAATGGAAAGAAATGGGTAGTAAAGCTAATTTAAATTCTCAGCTGTTCTCCTTGTTGGATTTAAGATAATGCTATAAAATTACATGAACACAGCCTAAAAGATGGTCCGCCGAGACACTAATTCTGTCATGAATTTATTGCACATCTGTAATAATGTCTGTTTTACGGCACTGTGCAGGAGGAAGGACATTTATTAGATTCAGAGTTATGAATACGTTTGTGTTTTGTCATTCTGTCAAGACTGATTTAAAATTCCTGGTAAGACATTAGGTCACTAATGAGGACGATATCTGGAAACATGAAATCACTATTCCCACTCTGGCTTTATTTTTATTTTCCGTTAGGGAACAATAATCCTAATGGCCTGGATTCAGTCATGGTGGGAGTCTGTAGGAGCTACAAAAGTGGAGATGTTGTTGCAAGAGTGAACGAAATATACATTGAGAATTTTCCATCTAATTCAACGGAGAAATGTTGAATCGATGAATTAATCACTTTACTGTAATCTTTATTAAAAGGACAGTGGACAGAGACATCAAGCTCATAGAGACAGAGACCTTGTTCACCTGTCCAAGATTTATAAACCTTGTTTGTGAATGGATTCTAAAGTCCTCAAGGTGGTTTTATTGGCGTGGGACCAGCAATTTGTACAATAATAAAATCGGGACATAACCATCGCATTAAAAACGGTTTTTGCTGCGTCCAAGGTCAATGAAATCCTGATACATTTAAAGTAGCAATATTAAATTTCGAGCTCTGACACGTTAGTTTGACATGTTTTTTGAATGTGAGTGTGGGGTCTAATGTGAGAACATAATATTTTAACTCGGTCACATTTTGTATCACTGGGATAACTACATTATTTGTTTTACATGGTGGCTGTTTTCTTTACGTTTAAGGTTAGGCGTGATTCTTGTAACCACATTGCCACTTTTCCCATGGCCTCAGTTAGTTTGGAGGTACCTGTTCAGCGTGACAGTGTCATCTGCGTACATTTGGATGTAAATATCCTCCTGTATCACAGATGGCATGTCATTTATATAAAGGGAGAAGAGCAAAGGGCTCAAGTTGGACCCTTGAGGCAGACCAGTGTTAGTGGCAGTGGTTGAAGAGGTGACATCATGAATGTGAGCGCATTGGGAGCAATCAGTTAGGTAAGACTTTAACCAGGTCCAAGTATTCACTGATAGTTTACGTTTTGGTAGTTTAGCGAGAGGAATGGAATTGCTGAGCTTATTGTGATGATTATAGGTAATTTCTTTTTGTTTTTTATGTTTCCAGGTAAAAGTTTGTATGTTAAGAGATTAAACTTGCTCAAAATCTCATAAATGACATGGGAGCTTGTATTATACAGCATATTGAAGTAGTTATTAAACACTGTGTAGGTTCTCAGTCGTACAGGAGTAGTCCATCGCAGGCCAAGATTCTTCAGTCTTCATCTGTTACTCTGTAGCTGAAGTGTCAGACGTTTTGATCTTAGTCCAAAGATTGTCCTCAGCGAATAAAGACTTGAACACATTTGTGGGTCTCTTAAGAGCAAACCGGAAGGAGGAGTTAACCTGGCGGCACGGTAGTACAGCGGTTGGCGCTTGTGCTTCACAGCTAGAAGGTCCCGGGTTCGATCCCGTGCCAGAACGGGCCCTTTCTGTGTGGAGTTTGCATATTCTCCCCGTGTCTGCGTAAGTTTCCTCCGGGTGCTCCGGTTTCCCTACCACTAAAAACATGTACAATAGGATCACCTTTGGGGCCAGGACTCTCCTGCAAAAGTGGGACTTCCCTGGTTAAATAAAGGTCAAATAAAAAAAAAACCTCCAAGTCCCTCCTCTCTTGGAATAAAAGGCTGGAAAACATCTTAGCGTATTCATACTTAATATGGCTCGTTACCTCTCTATTGTCTCACCCTGGGCTTAGTTCTAAGGTTGTTGACACTTCCCTATGGCCCTGCTCCGCCCAGTAGTCCAGGCTCATTAGCATGACAGTGCGTGGTTTCGATGTAAGGATCTCTTAAGAGACCCACAAACGTGTTCAAGTCTTTATTCCGACACTTCAACTACAGAGTACAGATGAAACTGAAGAATCTTGGCCTACGATAGTTATTAAACAGTTTACAATAATGTGATCTGTACTTTTTCCACCTGTTATTACCTCCACACAGTATTCCTTCCATGGTCAAATATGTTTTTAGATAACCACAAAATGCGATGGCCGTCAGTGCCGAACGCATCTGAATCCCAACTGACAAAGAAATTCCCAAAATCCGAGCGAGATTGCGTAATGCATGAGATCAGCCATCTTGGAAGTGGCAAAGCTTTGTCTGGGATCTTGAGGCCAATGAGATTTCGAGATGCAGTCAAAGAGGAAATTAAGTTTGTGAGCGATAAGACGAAGCAGAGGAAAGGGCCGAGAAGAGACAGATCGTTTGCTGTGAGGAAAACTGGAAGCGAACACATGAAAAGGAAAAAAAAAAGATCAAGAATTGTTTTTTGTCTATATATGAAATAAGACACTTCAAGGTAGACAATATTTCTTTGCGGCTGGGTTGAAGGGCTGTACAGATGGATCAATTCAGGTTTTTTTATTTATTGATTTCCCAGATAGTCACTCAAAAAAAGAACAACTCCATATTTAATAACCTGTAAATAATATATGAAGATATGAGATTTTCATTTCCTTGGTTCTATTAAGAGATGGGTCAGGTGGTCAGCAGGGGCCAGCGCAGTCTGCCATGGTACAACCAAAAGAAATCTGAGCCGCACCAATTTATTTTTTATTTGTTCGTCAAATTGCGTCAAAACAAGACTAAAATATTTGTATTTTGACAATACCAGAGATTTGTGTAGGTTCTCAGTCGTACAGGAGTTGTCCATCGTAGGCAAAAATTCTTCAGTCTTCATCTGTACTCTGTAGTTGAAGTGTAGGACGTTTCAATCTTACTCCAAAGATCGTCATCCAGACCTTCAGTAGCTGCTCCAAAGCGTGCTCCAGACCTTCAGTAGCTGATGACGATCTTTGGAGTAAGATCGAAACGTCCTACACTTCAACTACAGAGTACAGATGAAGAATTTTTGCCTACGAATACCAGAGATTATTCAGGTATTGTTGTGTTTTTGTAAAAGTTCCCAGTAGAGTTGATAACGACTGAAAACTAAAACTTCTCATAACTACAATATACTATATAATGTTGTCTTTTTGTTGCCTTCATTTAATCTGGAGTGGAGGAGGAACGTTGGTAGAATCGAGCAGCGACACACAGCACAAAGACTTTTATCATCACTCGTCGTGGTATCGGACTGGTACTCGGTATCTGCAACTACTCCGTACCCAAGTATCATGTCGGATCAGATTGGACTGCATGCTACTAGAGCAACACTAACTATTCTTGAAGAATCTAATTTTATTTCTATTTTTTGGCTGTATTCGCAAAATATGTAAATCTATACATCAGTGATGGTCAGTAAATTTACTTAAGTACTGTGCTTAAGTAGAGTTTTTGAGGATCTGTATTTTACTTGAGTAGTTTTTTTGTTGACAACTTATCACTTTTACTCCACTATGTTTGACAAACAAATATAATACTTTCTACTCCACTACATTTGTAAAAAAGCTCTTGTTACTCGTTACTTTCAGAGTGCAGACAGAGTTGGTCACGTCTAGGGCTGGGCCATATCGCATCGTATATGGATAAACTGGTATGAGTTTTAGATATCGTTTACATTTTTTAAATCGTTGTGTATGTGATATAATTAACATGTGCACTCAGCTGATTTTGACTGAAGTCAGGACCAGCGGCAGACGGAGGTCACAGCTAATGCTACGCTCAGCTCCACTCAGAGCAGCATAAACACTGACTGTGGAGGCTTTAGGGGCAGGAGCTTAAAACGTGAAATTAATTGAAGAGGTGTATGTTGCTTGAGGAGATCAAATTTAGCATTGTGCTAAAAAAAAAAAAACAATAGAACAAAATTCCCAATAGGCGTAAAGCTGGGATTTTGAAATATTTCATCAGTTGTCAATTATATCGTCAAATATATCGTCACGTCATGGTTTTTTTCTCCGATTTAATAACATTACCATGTCCACTCCGGAACAGAAGGTGGTGCTGTGCAGATGTACAATTCAATGCCACTGATCATACAATGGATTGTCCCTCAGGTGTTTACTAATTTAGTATCAATAGGTGTCTGTCTATATCTGCACCACCATCTGCACGAGTTACACCAGAGTGAACTGAAGAGGTAAAGACTCAAATACATCTTCTGAAGTATTGTATATTCATATTTTTCATGTTTCTGCAGATTCACAACACTCATTTCAAATCCAATTTACTTTTTACTTTACTCAAGGACTTTATGAAGCAACTACTTCAGTACTTTAACTTGAAATGAACTGGAATTGAAGCCCTTCGCCCTCCGGTGGTATACATCCAAGTATATTGTGGCTTCTTACGCCATAGATAACGCAATGGATGAATACAATTAAGGGCATTGTAACAGTGCTTTATTTAATACTTTTAATGAACAAACAGCCTTCAAACTCTCAAATAAGCTTAGTTTTGAAAGTTACACCACCTTATATAACAATTAATATCCCCTTTACGCTCCTCCTTTGCCATAATGAACCTAAAAGCACAAGCAATTTTTAAGAGTCCAGTTGTCTCGGCGAGGCAGCTCATGTGGGGTTAACTGTTGCCTGGGGAACGCTTAATATAGTGCGACTATGTCTGATGAAAAACACCTCGTACTGAAAATGAGGTCTTGGTAATTATAAGGGAAATAATTGCCTGGTGTTCCTATTAGCTTTGGGCCAGTATTTACTGATTATTCCATGGCAAAGTGAAGAGGCAGCGATTGGGCTCTAGAGGCAGGATTTGCACCTACAATTTCAGTGGGCCAGCAAGCTCCGCTATATTATTCCAACCTAATGCAATCGAGTATTAACTTGAGACGCTTCTAACAATGTTCTCTTCTGAGTTCTCGGTATGATTTAGCTTAACGCATAATAGGAATCAAATGGGATTGAACAGGCGCAAGTTAAATTGGATTGGGAAAAACGATCATAAGCAACAAAGGAGAGTCGTTACAACTTGAAGAATAGCTATTGTGAACTTCGCAGCAGGGTAGAGAGAAAAATGTATCCCTGAGTGAATGGTTAATATTCAATAGAGCATTTTGAAAACAGTTTTTTTCTTTTCAAACAATCAATCACAAAAGGATTTGAGGTGTTGTTTTCCTTAGTGTCTTTATGAAGCTAAAGTGTAATTTCAATCAGGAATGTTGGATTTCCTACTTGGTTCCCGTCTCTTGTCACCTGTCTGTCACGGTTTCTCAAACAATCACCTGTCAAGCTTTTCATATAAATGCATTCTCTCTCCTCTACAACTATTTCAGCTACACATATATAGGAAATACAGCAATGTCTCGGCGGCAGGGTGATCACCTAATAAACCCATAATTCTGAACCAAAGGACAGTTTTTTTGCACCTTGCTCATTTCTTTTTGGTTTCTTTTGGTTGTTCATCAGGAAAAATAAAACAAAGTGGTTAGTGTTCTTGCCTCACAGCAACAAGACACCAAGTTTGATTCTCAGACTGTACGGGCCTTTCTGTGAGGAGTTTGTATGTTCTCTCCGAGGAGAAGGGTTTCCTTTGTGTGCTCCGGTTTTCGCCATCACCTCAAAACATGCACTTGCAATAGGTTAATCCTTCAGCCAGGTGATTCTGGCCATTGGCCTGGCTCAAAATTTGGAGAAGGGTGCCCAGACATTGTGCAGGCAGCTGGCCACTACTCCTTACAGGTCGCCCCAGAGGCATCAAAAGATGGGTCAAATGCAGAAATTGAATTTCCCTAAAGGGATCAATAGATTAAAAATCCTCTAGTGTGTGGCCACCTTTAAACAAGAGCCAGTTAATGATCAACAACAGAACAATACTCAGCCCAGTAAAAACAATTAGTATAGAATACCTCCAGGATGGTGCTAAAGGTATAGAAAAGAACAAAAGAACAGTTGCACTGTGAATGTTTCTGAGACCAAAACCAAAAAGAGTTTTGTCCGCATATTATATGTTAAATCCATTTATATGGTAGAAAATCCTTTAACTGAGTGCTTATATAGCATAATAACAATAAGCAAATAACAAAAGTAAAGTAGATACTCAAGATGTAGTGGTGTCTCTGGATGCAGCTCCTGACAGATGCCCATCCAGAGCCACTGGGTAAAGGATGGCTCAAAAAGCAGAGGACAACTTTCTATGACGGAACACATTAGAGAAATAGAGCCACACCAATGTTCCCACTTTACGCATCAATATAACAGATCAAAATTCCCAGCACTGTCCACTTTTGCAAAATATCCGTTCCCAAAAGCCAACCCAATCGGATTTCAACGCTCGGCTTCTAATCTCAGTTGGCCATTTGCCTGCGCTCACAATGCCACGTCATGTTTCGTGAGTAAGGACACAGCCTTGATGAGAAATAGGAGCTTTGTCACTTCAGAGCCCCTCTCTCCCACAGACATAACCACCGGCCCTGTGTTTACCAGCAGGTCACAGGCAATTAAGCTCTCCTCTTATCTCCCATTCACTCTCTCAAACAGTCCATCCATCCATCACTGTCTGGAAGGCAAACCCAAGGACCAGAGCTGAAAGGGGGGGGGGGGGGATTTGAATTATTTGGGGAAAAGTGAGGTTGCAGGAGTGTGGAAAGCCAAAATAAAAAGTTTTCAGCATGGATTTCTTGGTTAACAAACATATTTCAGACGTGAAACATGAATTTTTCCATTGTGAGATCAATAAGGTCTCAACATATCTTAAATATGACATAGAATGCTATTAGCACAAGAGCTAACTACGCTTTCCTCTGCTTTTTTTATCCCAGTCCACCACTTTTTCATCCACGTGTACGACGTGTGAGTCCATACGTAGCTCCAGGGTTCACATAATGGATGCTTATATTGTTCTATGGCTCAATATGTTACACATTTGTCATTCAAGGGACTGCATTGTTCGGTCCATCCATATAAACTCAACTTAGTTCATTTCCCTGAGCGTGCCGCCTTCCTAAAGAGGTATTGTATTGTAATATTGCAGCAATCTATCAGGACACATAGCGACAGACTGCAAAGCAACGCCTGGAAGGTGGTCTAGCTGCCAATAAATAAATCCACTGTTCAAGTTCATAAGGGGAATGAGAAATGGAAATACTGAAGGGCTTTATTGTATTTTAGGTGCTACCAAATAACTTTTAACCCTCAGCGAAAACATTCTTAAACGGTTTAGTTTTTCTTATGCAAATAATAGATCTCCTTTATGATCTAGTTGATTTATCGCTGTAGATTCTTCTGTCTTCTTCTCATATTTATGTGACTAACATACAGCAAAAGTTTCAAATGGATACCTCTAAATTATTTCCCCCCTGATTCATCTGCACTGTCTCACCTTCAAAACATCTTGAATAATGGGTCCATAAAAGTAGCACCCTCCAAAGTGCCGATAGAATTTAAGGACTCTAAACTTCTGATGTCACATTGTTAAATGAGTAAATATTGTTGTACTTCAAACTGGGCACTATAAGCTGTATAAACGTGAAAACTATTCCCAGGTGAAAACTTTGTTACACCGCGGTCGAGATGGTTCATCGACAAAATGTTGCTCTAAAACGCCTCCCTCCGACAACTAGCGAAAACTGATGTGCCTAATGTTCCTAAAAGAGGGCAAGTATGGATTTTTATGTATTTATTTGCACGCTCACCTTGGGACCCGTCTTTTGGAGTCATTTTTCCCTGGTTTATTGGCTTGTCTCCATAAGAGCCTTGGATGTGCTTGGCGTATTGACTTCAGGAAATGACAATACATAGCCATGTGATTATAGCAGCAGAGGTATGATATATTGCAATGCCGAGGTAGTGCAGAAACTGTCTCATTGGGGTGCGAGACGGGATTGTGTGAGGAATTTAAAGTTCTCTTCAAACTGAGAGACAGAGAAAGGGAGCAGGATGGCATCCACTCCATTCTGTTGATACAATGGGTTGTTTTTGTCAGTCAAGAAACAGCATTTCCCAAAGGGGGGTTGTGCAACAGCAGGTAAAAGACGCAAAATAAATAAACAAATACATTTTGTCTTCTTGTCTTTATATTTGTTCCTCATATTTTTTGTCAGAGGCGACATAATGTGAAGAGTTGAAAAGTTACAGGGATGTGATCTGCTCTGAAGGTCTAGAACTCGCTTAAGTCCAAGCCAGATTAGTGGCTAACACCATCTATCCATCTATGTACTATCTTGGCAGCCAAAGCTTAGCAGGGGTGCGCAGTAGTCTTTCCAATATCCTGTAAAGATTTTTTTGATTAAATACAGACATAGCTCAACAACAATGTTTTTGTCACAGGGGGGACATGCAAACTCCACACAGAAAGGCCCCGTCCTGGCCCGGGATCGAACCTGGGAACTTCTAGCTGTGAAACACGAGCGCTAACCACTGTGCTACCGTGTCAACATACTTTTCTGCAGCAGAAAGGAGAGGGAGATCTCCATCACCCATCTTACAGTCGTGCAATTAGAGATAAGATGGTGGAATTTCAATCTGTGCCAGGTCCAACTGACTGAAGCCTTTGAGAGTATCTCTGTATGTGTTTTGACTGTAATAATATACAATTAAGCTAGTTAAACTGAACTGAAGTTTTGGAATACATTGTTCTTGAAAGGGGAGAAATAAAAAGAACACCAAAGCAAACAGTTTTTTCCCGTGTGAATATATTTTCCATCCTCAGGCTTAAGTGATATGCAGAAAACTATAAACCTCGTATTATTTAAGCAAAAAAGGTCTAGCAGTCTCAATTGAGCTGACTTTTGAAGATAGTGAGTAAAGATGCATAGCATTTAGTATGCAAATCTCACAACAAGATGTGGTGCCCTGCACATGAACTGTAGAGACGCTTAGAGTAGAACTGCTGTTCCTCCACAACAAGAGGAGTCATCCTCTTGAATTCCCCCCTTACTTTCCATAGTTTATTAGTATCATTATTACAAGTTTATGTTTCATGTTGCACGAGAACACAGAAGAAAACTCCTAGTCTGTGAAACCTTCATTGACAATGGCAATAAATTCTATTCTGATTCTGATTCTGAATTCAATCCCCGTGTTGCACTGGGGATGTTTTGTGCCCAGAAAATGTGTTCACTGCATGCGACCACAATACCTTAACATTGGGCGAAGGAACAGGGCGCTCAGATGCCGGAGGGCTTGTTTTGGAAGAAGCCTGATCCTCTCAGCCGTCCTTAATACCAGGCCCCATCGAGTGTACTCTTGTCTATTGTACACTGCCCGGCCAAAATAAAAGTCGCCACCTGGATTTAACTAAGCAAATAGATCTGGAATTGCTACCGTTGGTCAGTTTTAGGTTCAGCAACAAAATGAGCCCAAAGAATGAGATCAATTGATTACATGAAGAATCCTGTAGGGCCAAGTTATTCCATCAATGTATTCCTTCTTCCCTGATGGTACAGGATTATTCTAACAATGCCAGGATTTATTGGGCTAACATTGAGAAAGAGTGGTACAGGAGCATCACTACTTAGCTACTACCACACACCTAGCCACCACAGAGCCCAGATCTGAACTCCACTGAGAATCGTTGGGATGTGCTTGGACATGGCTTTGCGCAGTGGTCACACTCTCCCATCATCAATACTTGTGACTACGTGAATAATTAATGCAACTCTGGATGGAAATACATCTTTTAACACTGCAGAAGCTTAAACAATGCCACAGCTATTGGTGCAGTCATCAAAGCGAAAGGTAGGCCAAGGTGCGTGTGACATTTCTTTTTGTGGTGAGGCAGTGTATATTTTTCCTCTTTTTGTCTGTCCTATAGTCAAACATGCACTGTGTACCTGAAGAAAAATTATTGGATTATCTTACTTAAAGAGGCACTAAACCCCAAATCAACTTTTTTTAGCTGAGAATCGGTTAAAGTTGGTGTCTCATAGAGCTGGCTACAGGTCCTTGTCACAATTTTGACATGGCATTAGTAGAAATCTTATTTTACTGCTAAAAAACGTCAGTGTTGCTCCCTCTTGAGTTTGAACGACGACAACGACATGTGAGTTTGAATCGTCCTTGGAATTGGCTCACAGCATGTATGACAAGGCAGCGTTCAGGCCTACGTCAGCAGTCTGCACCAATGGAGACAGACATTCCATTGGAGTCTTCACGCACACGTGGAGTTTGAAGAAATCTACAGATTGCACACTAGGGGGCGGCAAAGTTGCACATCACGTTCATAATTCAACGCCACTAAATCCATTTGTATACACTCAGATTGTACATTTA
>OMNZ01069809.1:0-19613 GCA_900303255.1 Lesueurigobius sanzi | reverse complement strand
GATGCCAGGCTATTATTTTTGCCCTTTTTTGTTTAAACTTGGTGTAAACAATAAAAATATCTTATTTAAACTTATTGGACATTGTCTTCATAGTGTATAGAGTTTCTACAATAACAAACACGTATTGTTTATGGTCATTTTCATGGAGAAATGAAAAGTAAAGTCTAATTTTATAAGGGGGGCTGATAATTGTGGCTACGACTGTACAAGAATTAAAAGCTTGGATTGGAAGTTTTTAAACTTATTTCTCTAATAAATCTGGAGAATCAGTGCAATATTGAAATACTTTATTGTGAAGAATTAGGTCATGTATTTGTTTCCAGATGAAAATGTAAGTTTAGAGAGCAAACTGGAAAAAAAAAAATTGTGAGTAACACAGTTTTGATTCTTTACATGTGGTGTACTGCATAAAGCAAACTGGATTGTACTGATCATTTACTCAACGAGGCAAAATGAATAGACCGCAGCTCTTGATATCGAAAGACAATAATGTTTATAAAAAGAGGAGTAGTGGGACTAAAATAGTGTCAATGTGGCACAATGATACATTATTTTCTTGATTTTCAAACCCTTGTTACTAACTGAGTGGTCAAAAATAACTCCAACACAGTAAAATATATTAAAGAAAGGCACAGGTGCCATAATGACACAGTTAAGAGGAAAACAATGTAATAAAAAGCTTCAAGTCAAACATAAATTTCTAATAGAAAAGGTATGAGCTAAATCCCTCGTCAAAATGTCCATATGCATTTAGATTGAACAGCCTTCAATAACCGAGACTCTTGAGAAAACCTGACTGCATTACATCTGCAAAAATCAGATGTAATCACAAAACCACATACTGTATAAAATTGGAGTAGACTAGAAAAAACAATGAGAGCTGCAACACAAGACTCCAATTTATTCGTGGCAAAGACAGAGAGAGAGAAGGAGAGAGAGAAAAAGCAGTGGGATTTGGAACTAGAAATTGGGGACTTTGTATGACAAGTGTGGCCTAAAGCATGGCGCTGACAGATGGAAGTGAAGAAAAGGCTCTAAAGGAGGAACAGAAATCTGCACGGGACATGAAAGGACACTCGCTGTCACTCACACACACTATCTCACACTGTCCCCTGAGCCCCTGTATCAGTGCACTGCTCAACCAGGAGCACGTTTCTTACAGACTTTCACTGTTTACAGCAAATGTTGTGTTATTCAGTATCTTTCCTAATATCTGCTGCTGTTGTCAAACTTCTAAAGCATAACTTACATGGGGTATGGGGCAGCGATTCACTTTAGTCACCATTTGATATGTATTTCGATATGAAGGTCATGATTTTGATTTCATTCAATACATTTAATGTGCTGAACAGAATTACTCTGCAGTACCGTATAAAATGCATTTCTGTGCTGATTATCCAAGTGCTCGTTTAGTCCTTTGAAAATACTGCGTCAAAGTGATTCATATTGAACATACTGAATATTAAATTTGAATTGAAGAGAGCGAACAGTTTGATATAAATACTGTAAATCTGCCATTCCTTGGTAAAGTTATAGAAAAAACTCAGGTTAACAATTATTTAATTGCTATTTAAGTTCTTCGTAGGCAAAAATTCTTCAGTCTTCATCTGTACTCTGTAGTTGAAGTGTAGGACGTTTCGATCTTAGTCCAAAGATCGTCATCAGCTGCTTAATAAAGGCTGGAGCACGCTGTGGGACTCTTAAGAGTGAACCAGATGGAGGAGTTCTAAGTCCCTCCTCTCTTGGTGCTAAAAGTAGGAGAACATCTAACCTATTCATACTTAATATGGCTCGTTACCTCTCTATTGTCTCACCCCGGGCAAACTTCTAAGTCTGTTGACACACCCCTATGCCCCCTGGTCTCTTTATTCTTATTAATAGACGACAACAATTGTTGGACACTTCAGGCCGTGTTTTATAATGGTTCAAAAGTTACATAGGCAACAGGAGGTTTCCCTGGAACAACTTTCTTCCCACAAATTTCACCTCGGCTTGTGGGACTCAGGGAGCAATCCTAGGCTCATTGTTGTTCAAGTAATATCTACCACCACTTATCACCACCGTCAAGAAACACAATATTCAGTTTCATATTTATGCCGATGATACACAGTTATATATCTCTTTCTATATTATGATCTGAGGCCTATTCACTCTCTTGCAGTGTATTATTAACAACATCAACAGTTGGATGAAGAATAACTTCCTGCAGTTAGAGTAAGTGGAAGTAATTTTCATTGGTCCAAAAGACAAATAACAACAAATTACAACCCACATTACAGGTACTTCCTTTCAGATCCACATTATACATTTGAAAAACATCTTAAAAATTAGAAGGTTTCTTTCCAGCTCAGATGCAGACATAGTAATTATTAGTAGTATAAGTAGCCTTTAGTAGTAGAAGTAGCATTATTAATTCCTCAGCAGTAACTAGGCATGTCACAAGCAGACTGGACTATTGTAATGGTCTCTTTTCAAGACTCTCCTTCAAATCCATGTGTTGTTGCTCATGCAACGCACTGCTGCTCAGGTTTTAACAGATCTCATGTTACAATGTTCTAAGAAAGCTCCATTGGTGGCCTGTCCACACTTGCATTGATCAAACAGCATTTTGTTCTATAAAGCACTTCACGATCTTGCACCTACTTTATTCAGAACTGCCTTACGCACCTATTCGAAGCCTCAGATCGTCAGACCGCAACCTCTTTTGTACCAAAAAGACAAAATAAAAGTTGCCTTCACCTGCTAGGCACCGCTAAATGGATGACCTTCCTGCGTCCCATTTTATCAAAAGTGAACCAACACTCACTTCATTCAACTTGAAACATGTTTTCAGACTCTTTACTCTTTTATCCTCCATTTTAAAGTAAGTGATTGTTGTTTGTGTATTTTGCCTTTCGCATTTCATCTTCAAAAAGCCTGTTTAGTCAATAAAGCTTTCATTTTTAATGGTCCCTTTACCTTTAGAAGACCTCTACGAAACCGTGCAGGATTTTAGCTTATAGTCCATATACTGTATTCTGTATTGAATGTGTGTGTCGCCAGTAGCAGTCTGTGAGGCTGGGATTTTCATCACATGAACAAATGAACAGGTTAAACTAATAAAAAGGACCAAAAGCCTTTTACGAGTGTGTTTTCAGTTTTGGGGGGAGAAAA
Organism: Lesueurigobius sanzi; assembly: GCA_900303255.1. Classification (NCBI taxonomy): domain Eukaryota; kingdom Metazoa; phylum Chordata; class Actinopteri; order Gobiiformes; family Gobiidae; genus Lesueurigobius; species Lesueurigobius sanzi. The sequence goes on along the minus strand of OMNZ01069809.1, from coordinate 16,460 downwards.
GGGCACAGAATGGTAGAAAGCACGCTGGATGAATGAGCCAGAGTGAAGCTTCTCCCTCTTTACACAGCTGATAAAACATTTATCAGTTAACCACAAAACTAGAATCATTACATCCATATCACTATAGTCATTAGAACTTTAACTGAACTAGTAACGTTTTTATTTAGTTAATTTAGTTTGTATAAAGAATTGTCATTTTTTCCTCATGATGACTGTGATGACCTGCCGCTAGCCCTGACCACTTCACTTCACCTGTGTTTGAAATGTGCTACATAAATAATCTTATCAACATCTATCTACAAAATATGATTATTTTCCTTCTGAGTGACTAAACCTCACAAACATGTATTATATGTGTATTTAAATATAACCAGTACACTCAGAGGAGACCCACCCAGACACATAGAAAACATGCAAACCCAAACCACAGCACATACAGCATCCACTAAGATGTAATTGAATTGAGAGTGTGCGTCTTTAGTCTTTACAAATTACAGGTTTAAGATTTTGATACTTTCATAATACAGGATTTTATGCATGCATGTATAATTGAACAGATGGCTGAGTGAACTAAATGGTTTTGGCCCCTCTGAGCATGTCGGTAAACATTCTCTGTGTAAAGACACACTGCGAACATTTGAGGTCAGATCAACTAAACTCTCATAACACCCACTCCAGTCATGCCAAACGTGCTTTGGAATGAGCACAACAAAAGTTCCCTAGAACGAAGCGGAAGTATCCCCGTTAGGTAAAATGGGGAGAAGAGGTAAGACCACTCACTACAGACCCAAGTTTGTTTCTTTGTTTTTCACACCTGTACTGCAAAGAAAGTAATCTAGAATGAAGACATAATTAACATCTTGAAATAAGTGCTTTATCCTTTGATTTGAGTAGGTAAGTAAAAATAAATTTGTATTTTTGCCTTTAAGGTCAAATAATTGAGGTCAAATATCCTTAATTTGAATGATTTGAACTAAAAAAGATACAGTAATTGGTTCAGTTTTGTTTTGTTTATTACTAGTATGGCTTTAAATCAGTGTGGTGCTTTGAGAACAGAAGATGTTTTTTAAACTCACCTGAGTCAAAGCAGATCAGCAACAGAGACACGAGGACACAGTGACCTGCAGCAAACCGGCCTCGCCACATCCTGGACCTAACACACAAACAGGAGGACCATTTCAGACGAGGAGGTTTTTTTTAAAAGCAAGTTCGTAATCATAACAACATCCAAACAAAAATGAGATGCGTCAGTGAGGACACTGGTTAAACGGAAAAATCAATATTGGATAAACACTGCTCTACCCAAGGCCATCTCCCAGTTTAATGGAGACTGCAACTCTCGCCGGACATAGCCATTGGACTCTGGTCGACCAAAAACTCACCACTGGCCCATCTGTCCAAGGGGGATGGATTCTTCCCCAAAATTGGTTCCCCTCGAGGTTTCCTAGTTTTCTCCCCTGTGGTTTTAAGGGTTTTTCCTCGCCGTGGAGGAAGGTCTCAGGATGTGGGATATACTAAGCTTGTTACTCTAAGCGATTTACTTATTTACGGGACATTACATCTGGTTGTGACATTCATTTGTATGACTTATTTTTGATCATTCTTGATGCCTGATATTGATTTGTTTTTGTCAATACCGACCTCTGAGACGACTCCTGTTGTGATGTTACAAAAAATAAATTGATTGAAATTGATTGATATGCAACATGTGCACCAGGTACATGTATTTTAGTCAACATGGATGTACATTTCCTTTTATGCCGTTTTAAAAAGTTCATACTGTCTTGTTCTGGGTTTGATTTAACTGCCTGACTAGTTTCGGCTAACTTCCTGTAGCCTTCATCACATGCGTCAGGTGATGGTGAAGTGAGTGTCAGTCAGCAGGGGAAGATTGCGCCCCCTACTGACTGACGCCTTCTCCCCGGGAAATGAAAACATGTAATATGGAAAGTAACAAGTTACACCGCTGGATCAGAGAAGGGATGAGGTTTTTTTTTTTGCTTTCACACACCTGGGACGCTGTACTGAAGAAGTTGGACTACACATGGCGCCGTCGTCCTACCCACACACGTCACAGTAAAAAGGGACCAATTCTGAGGCAGACCACAGGAAGTGAGCAGTCGAAACTGTCAGGGATGCAGAAAAACCTCAAATTTACACAGCGGCTCAGAGAAGCCATCGAGATCAGGAAACGTGCACCAACATCTATGAACCGGGACGACGGAGCATACTCCCTTTCTCACACCTGGGACACTATTCTGGAGAAGGCGTCAGTCAATAGGGGGAGCAAGCAGACTGGACAATCCATGCAAGCAGCCTCAGACACGTCACTTCACCATCACGGGACGCTTCTGATAAAGGCTACAGGAAGTTAGTCGAAACTAGTCTTTAGTTAGTAAGACAGGAGGTTTGTTTACCTACTTGACTAGCAGGTAAACAAACCTCCTGTCTTACTAAAAGAACATTAAAGTCCTGTTTAGTATACTGCTTGGTTTAGACTTCATTATTAAAATAAATATAATTAATGGTAGCCAGAATGATCTCTTTGGTCTTTGCAAGTGAAGAGTTAATTTGCAAAAACAGATAAGAGCCATTGACAAAAACCAACCCTTGCTTGTAATTTTCTCTTTGTGGAGCTGTGTTTTTAATAACCACATCTATTTTTGCACATCAACAATATGAAATGACTTGTTCCTGATCAAATTAATTCATCTTTACTTTTACTGGTGTCACCTTTAGAGTATGGTAATAAAATATAAAACATTTTTGCAAAAACTTCAGAATGGAGATATCTGCTTTTGCAAATGAAGTCTTCAAGTGGTTTAAACTCTCCAATTTGGCTTTTACACCTTAAGATAAAATTAATGACTTGACAAAGACAGTCTTTTATTTTTCAAACGCTAAAAATATGGAAACATAGAAGGCAACAAACACTATACCATGAGGATGTGCAGGTGCTCCAAAGGGTAAAATACCACTAGTCCGAGGCACTCCGATGCAGGGGTAATAAAAGTCCTTTATTGGATATGGGATGGCAATGCATTTTGACCTTATGTGGTCTTCATCCCAAAAAAATGTTTGGGTGCTTTCCATTTCCCCTCCACCACAGTCTACAGACATGCGTTCATGTTTTTGTTAATTGTAAATCAGTATTTACAGCACACCCTGAAGCTTTTGTGTGGACCTGCTCCTCTTGCTCAGCCCACTGGGCCACTCACTCACGCAAAAATCTTCACACATTTGCTCCATTAAGTGCAGTCAAATCTAATCAGTTCATCTCAAAACCACAGCAACGAGAACAGGCTGTATCCCTTTGAGAAAAAAAAGATGGTTCTGATGCAAACAGATAACAAAATGAAGATGTTTTCGGACTACAGAGGAAATGCCTTTGTTAGCATTCTGTAGAGAGAAAAAGACTGACCATTTGCATATGAGGTAGGAGCCATGAGTCAAGTGGATCTTTATCAGCTCACCTACTTCTCTAAAACAAAATATAAAACATACATTATCTGGCTATGGTCAACTTGAGTATGTGGCCCTAGATAAGAACTTTCTGACCTGCTAATTTTCTAAAGAGAACACCGTGTCTATAATGCTGTAAAATAAGCCTCTGATTGCAATCCTCAACCTGGATTTCTTCACTTTTGCAGTTGAAAAAGCTCTTATAAAAGTGCCAGTGCATGACTGTGCCAGACACATTTCTTCCATTAAAAATCTCATCCAAATAAAATATATTCACATCGCCAGAATATGCACTAAAAGTTTGGAAACACATTTTAAATTTTGAACTACATGCACAGTATTTACATTGTAGATTCTCATTGAAGGCGTTTATTTATGAATGAACACATGGATGGATGGCTGGATGGATGGATAGAGATTGTTTGAGATAGAGATAGAAATAGAGATATAGATTGAGATAGATAGAGAGATAGAGAGTTATAGATAAAGATATAGATATAGAGCGATAGAGATAAAGATAGAGATATAGAGGGATATAGATAAAGAAATAGATATAGAGAGATAGAGAGAGATATAGATAAAGAAATAGATATAGAGAGATAGAGATATAGATAGAGAGATAGAGCGATAAAGATAGAGATTTAGATAGAGTTATAGAGGGATGGAGATGGATAGAAATACAGATAGAGATATAAATAGAGACATAGATGGAGATAGAGATAAAGATAAATATATAGATAGCGATATAGATAGAAAAATAGATAGAGATAAATAGAGGTAGATAAAGAAAAATAGAGATAGACAGGTAGATAGAGATGTAGATAGAGATAAATAGAGATATATAGAGATAGATAGAGATATACAGGTAGATAGAGATATAGAGAGATAATGATAGAGATAGATAGAGATAGATAGATAGATATGGAATTATGTTTTAAACAAAAAAAGGTTAAATAGATTCTTCAAAATAGCCACTTTGCTTTGATTATTGCTTTGCACACTTTTCTCAATGAGCTCCACGATGTAGTTAGAAATGGTTTCACATCAGACTGTTGAAAACCATTTCAGGTCACTACCTCATGAAGCTCTTTGAGAAAATGCCAAGACTAAAGGATGAATGTTTTGAAGAATTTAAAATATTAAGCATTTTCTGTGTCTTACATAATTCAATCAATCACCAATCAATTTGTTCTTTCAGCGTTTATGCCTTCAGTGAGAATCATAAAGTGTAAATCGTGTTGAAAATAAAGAAAAGCCAATACATAAGAAGTGTTTCCAAACTTTTGACCCGTGCTATACACTGTTTTCTAGCTCGTTGGTTAGTTTTCTTGATTTATTCATTACAAGGACTGGAGTCCGGGTCAGAAAAAACAGAAGCAGAAAGTATTTTTTTATTTGACAGGCAGCAAAGTCTTAGATTTATGCATATAGCAGAGCATGTTGTTTATGTTGTGCAACCTGCTGGAATAGCCTGAGTATATAGTCCTATAGGCTCATGTTCTTGTTCTATTTTCTGCTGAGATAATATTGTGCACTTATGTTGTGTAACATGTTGACAAACGGACACATTTGCAGCTCCCTATACAACACACTTGCACCTGTCTATGTGAACCATTGTTTACTTGTTTGTCGGATCGGATCACACAGTATTTTCTGCTCGTAACATGTCACTTATTAGATATATACGTGGACCTACTACTCACTTCCTCAACTCCTCATCCCTTCATCCGCTCAACTTTCAAAATCATAATCTGGGTTATTTACTTAACTGATCATAATGTTACAATGAGTGTGTTGTGTCTATCAATACATTTGATACATTTTCTATTGAATGAGCTATAGTTCCAGCCGCCCTCACCTTCCACATAGAGAGCATTCTGAATGGCTACCTCTTGCCTTAGAGATTGAGAGCAACATAACTTCAATTCTCAGTGTGTACTTTGCATGTGGTGAACTTGTCAATAAACCTTGACTTTTGACCCTGAATTATCAGCAATATCCAATAATAAAAGGCATATTACATTGAGTACTGAGCAGTGAATTGATTCCGAAGCCTTCCTTCACAATAGCGAGTGTGGAAACGCTCAGAGATGGGCTGCTGACTTTGCCAGAGGATTTGGCTCAGGTCCTATAGTTCTCGGCTCAATAGCAAGACGCCTGCGACAGAGTTTTATTGGCCCTGCACTGGTATGAGGCGGAGGAAGAAAAAACACACGCTTTGTCTTAAGATGCTCCATGTTGGATGGTTTTTAAAGAATTCTAACCATTTAAATCAGACAAAGAATACTTTCATGTCCAAGGCTGAAAGATAGTTGCCACACTTTGGTACTGGGAGGATGCTGGCACAGCAATTGAACTTTATCTGACTGTCTATATGTGTTGTTACATAAAATTAATTATTTATCAAGAAAAACAGCCTCTTAGCATTCACCAAGGTAACTAGAGCTCATGCCAACAGCATCTCTGACACTGAAAAAACCATTACGCAACTAGCCTTTATAAATCAGAGGAATAATGGCGGCTTTCTCTCCGGAGCATGTGGAAGCTCAGTTAGACCTCGACCTTTTAAAACTGTTTCTGATTTTTTTTTAAACACTCTGCAATTGAGCAAACTATACTCAACAACCATTCAGGAGTGGTTTGGATGTAAGCTGATGACTTACAGAGAAAGGGGCTATGACGTGGGTGTGACCTTGCCCTGCCACACACTCGGAACAGGAGTTAGGACCTGTGATGGGCCATGACAGATTGGGGTCGAGGCGTTGGACTGGGAACTTTGGTGCACAGATTTCTAAAGGCCTGGAGAGGGTCATGACACAGAGGAGTTTGCCCAGTCTGAGGCAGAAGCTGAGATCCTGGGACTGGATGGGGCCCAGCTGCCACACCAACAGAATACAGAGCTCAGCCTGTGGACATAACTGTGGACGCTCCACCGCAGACAACAGCGTGTCCTATAGACAGCACTCTTTCAAGGTTTAACCAGAGGGCCTTTACAGCACACTACAGTAGCCATCCCATAGCATCTGCCGCATACTAACCAATCGCACCTTTTGTTCAAGACAAGACATGTCATGTCATGTATGCATCCCTTCAAATCGCCCCACCAGTCCTAACAGAAAAGAGCCAGAAGTCGCACAAATGCTTCACTGGATATCAATGTCTGTGTCCATTTGACACATCTTCACTGCGTTGTTTGAATAGGACACATTCCCGGCTCATTGTAAACATTTGTGGTGCAGTGACAGAGATGCAAAGAGAGCTAACAGACCGACGAGGCTGTCCCAGAACTCATCGTTCCCAACATGAAAGTCCTCATGTGCAGAGGCTGAACTCACATGTTGGCAGCACGTCAGCTCCTCCTGCTGTGACTAAAATAAACCATAGTATTTGCGAGAACATCATCACAGCTTTAGAACAATAAGCACACAAGTAAGACACATTGGTTTGTACAGATATGGTTTGACACACCTCACATGTGCTTCTCTCAACAGATGCAGCAAAATACAACATATTGAGTGGACCACCTGTTGCTCGGTCAAACCACTTAAAGAGGTTTTATTCCATTAAGGCAACTGCGTAACATTTCACCTGATAAATAAAATACAAGCAGCTATTTTAATACAGATATTTTTTTTATTGTTGAAAAATACCTAAAAATGAACAAAGAAACGTGAATTTTCTGTGAGCGGCAAACCTCTCCTAAGACATGACTTTACTGGGAGCGGGGACGTGTCCAGCTTGCCTCCGTGTAGATGGTGACAAAAAGCAGACAAATATTTAAACAGGTCCTCATCCAAATCCATTCTTTGATAACTTCCTGCAAAAATAGCATTTTGCATTGGCAACATTGTAATTCAAAATGTTGCGCAGTGCACCTTTAACAATTTTAACAATTTCTCAGTTATCCCTTTCATTTCAATTTTGAATGTTTTATTTCATCCGGCACGGCGGCTCACACTTCGTTCTTGTGCTCACCTCGGCGGATGTAGCTAATGTTCTGTGGTGACTAATCATTTGGAGTGGCTCATGACTCATGCAGTTTAGTCCGTCAGATGTGAACGGGATGGAAAGATGCCGCCTCTCACAAGAAACACTACACACTTTTCTCCTCTCACGCTGACACCATTGATTCCACTGGGCACAGGGACAACACGGGTCATTCAAACCAGCCACGTAACCCACTCAGGAGAGACATGAAGGGTTTGGTTTGGGTTTGTGAGCGGAGGACTGGGACTGGTCATCCATAACTCTCGACATTTGATAGACAAGTTTAGAGACAGCAGTTATGAATACACTGCAAAAACGTAAGTTAAGTAATCTAGAAATTAGTTGAATTTTCTTGAAATAAGTGCATTTGTCCTTGGTTTGAGAAGCTAATTTCAAGATACTTGTCCATGGGGCAAGTTTTTTACACTTGAATTAGGCAAAACACCAATAACAATCTTATTTCAAGTTTTTATTGTTTAATTTTGAGTGTGTTGAGGCTGTTTTTCTTAATTTTAGTGGAAAAATCTTGCCCCATGGACAAACATCTTGAAATTAGTTTCTCAAACCAAGGACAAATGGACTTATTTCAGGAAAATGTAACTTATTTCTAGATCACTTATATGATATATGACTTAGATATGACTTTTTGCAGTGTACAAATGTGGATAGAAACATGTTTGAAGCCTAGAGTGATTGTACACTTGTGATCCAAAGTGTGGTAAGCCAATAAAATGATGCACATTTCCCATAGAGCCGCTGTAGGTAAGAGCTGAGGTTTGTAAAGGATACCTCTGCTCGGCTACAAAAGGATCACATAACACAGGCGGCTGTAGAGCGTTTGTGCGACGAAGAATGTACAAAGAATGAAAGAGGGTATGTGTTTACTTCATACACAACAGAAGAGGAATCCAGTGAAATGCAAGCATCATTTTACTTTGCTGACAGACTAGACACAAAAGGCGATGTAATATCTTGATATTTGGGCTCGCATGTCATCGATTCAGAAGTTGATTTAGCAAATATTTTTCAATTTTGAACCGATGCGCTTTGGGTGACTTGCGTCCTAAAAATAAGATTCTCTTCCTCTATCACTTTACCAGTGCTGCCACAGTTAATGCAGTATGTATGTGTTTTCCACAGGCCAAGGACACTTCTCGTTCTCCCCATTGTTCCGATAACTCCATCTTCGAGTTGTATTTGGCCTTCATTGTCTATCAGTTTTCATTGGCATGGCATTGTCTCACGGAAACCTTAAATTATGCACATAATACAGTGTATGCCTTCCTCATATTCGTACCCTTAGAATTTAGACTTAGTTCTATGTGTTCTGAGTAGTTCTGAAATATTTAGGTTAACGAATTGACCACTCACAGAAGAAAATGGAAATAAATAACTGGTTTTCACTCATGAAATCCTCAAATATGCACTAAAATCTCTAAAAATGATATGTGTCCAGTAACAAGAATCTGCGAATGACTAAATTTCAACAAAAATGTCAGATAGATCCTTGTAATTCCTTCTATGGAACATGGTTGGTTCCATATCATCCACAAAATCAAAACAGCTTCATAAGTAACTGCTGATGGTGATCCAAAAATTATCCGGCAGTTTCCCCCAAATATTACAGCACTAAGGAAGATGAGCATTTCTTTAGGATTTCTACTCCAATGGAAAAAAGGTAGGCCAGAGATGCTTTTCTAGTTTCTAGTAACAATTGTTAGTAAATGGTAGGCCAAGACTCTTCAGTCTTCATCTGTACTCTGTAGTTGCAGTGTAGGACGTTTCGATCTTAGTCCAAAGATCTTCCTTCGCTGAGGAAGATCCAGGGACAGAACAAAACAATGATTACCCAGGATGTAACCAGTTTTTGTGCCCCTGGCCATATGAGAGGTGTGGTCTGTATAATCACCGGTACTATAGTTAATTTATTAGTTTTTATATATATTTTTTTTTTATTAAAGACAAAAATCGAATCGAAATCGTTCAATGTGCGTTTTTTTTTTTTTCCATAATCACCCAGCCCTATATTTGCATATTGAATTGAAATTGATGGTCTCCTTTGTTTTAAAATATCCCCATTTTCCTGCCTTTCTTTGCAACTCGTTCACAGGCCAATAATATTATTACACTGATATTTTACAAACTCTGAAACCTTTATGTGTACATCGTTGTGTGCCACTTAAAACAGATGTATTGATTGTAGAGTCCAAAGGTGATATATATCTGACATGAGGGGGCTGCAGTGTTGTCTCTAAATGGTCTCTGCACCCACTGTGAAAGATCACAGGTCAAAGGTGAACGTTGTGGGGTTATTCTGAGTAACAAAGCCAATAATGGATCGGGTGCATCAGGAGCCTGTGTTATAACTACATTAAAGACATCATTCCAGCCTCACAGTACAGGACTGACCACTGAATGTCCCTCCTGAAATTGGTAATGATGAGAAATTTGCATCTGTAAATGAGACAGGATTAGGGACGCAAACAAAGCTGTGCTGGGGGCCACTTTATCCAAGAATTTCTCATGCTTAATGATGTGCTGAGTTTGCTGAATATCAACTAGGCAGCACTGTCCTTCAAATTTTATTACTAGTGCCAATGCAAGAGCGGCAAAGCAACCGTAGCAACAATATATAAGACTATGTTACGAATGCAGTTTTTGGGGGGTAGAAGAAATTTAAGGACCCTCTACAACAGCTAAGTGTGTCTCAAATTAGTCGCCACCTTAAGGATCCCCCGGTCAAAGACAAAGAGGGGGACCTTCCTCTTTGTGTTGTCATTGTGTGCTGCGGTGGTCTCATGCACGCCCGTAATGATTGGTCTAGTACCCCGCTTAAGTCCCTCCCAGGCTAAACAATCAAGTTGATGGATAGGTGCGTCCGTCCAATCTGTTTTGAGTTCTGGCCGGCTGGAGACTTACTCGCCGAGGAGAAAAAGAGAGAGGCAGGCAGACAGAGACGGAGGGAGATTTTTTTTTATCTCTGCAAACTTAAAAAAGAATGCTACAAGTGCTATTTTATTTTATTAATGTGTTCAGGACAGTGCGAGTTAATGACCACACATGGGACTCATACATGTGAACATGCCTCGCCAGATTGTGGTCATTTGCCTATTGCTGTCCTGCTTTCATACTCAGAGAAGAGGGAAAAGAGAAATCTGCACAGCCAGTAGAGAGTTCTGTTATTGCTGGCACCAAATGTGACGTTTTGGGTCAAAGCCCTTCATCAGACGCTGTTTTCAGACTCACAAACACGCCGTCATTCATCGTTTCCTATTGGACATGTTTTGTAGCAGGGGAAACCTATGCAGGCACGGGGGAGGACCCAAGACCTTATTTTTCAAACAAAAAACAAGAACACAAGAAAAAAAGCCCCACAAAACACACAATAGAGGTTATGCATGTAATGTCAAAACTAGGGGTGCACAATATATCGCAATATTAGGTGATGCAATATCTGTCTCCTCTGACTGAGATGTCCACATTCCCTGCCAACACTCTCCAACACCAAACATGCATGGAACTTATAAAATATATAACTTTCCTAATTTTTTTTACTATGGTTTGGTTCAACTTTTGTGTTTTTGGAGTCTTCCTTTCACACGATTTGCTGAAAAACATATTACATGTGTCTGAGTTGAATGGAACGGTTTATCTAAACATCACAGTAAACCCAAGACCTTCTCGCTGTGGGGCAAACTGCAGCGCCACCTTACCACCTTTACCATAAGAAACCTATAGGTATATATAGAATAAGATACGTGAGTGGTCAGGTTATAAGAGCTAGGAGCTGTCCGGTGCTGAAAGTGTGGACAGTCAAAAGTCTGGTTCTTTTGTAAAGTGTGTGACGTTTAAAGCTGGCAAAAAGTCAAAGTTTCAGAGCTGCAGGGACTTTCTCAATGAATTCTCCAATTTCTAAAACAAATGTGCCTTAGAGGTTTGCTGCAGTCTACTTTTTTCCTGTAAATCTATTCTTGGAAAACATTAACGATAAAACAAAGCGATGGTGGCTGGAGGTGAAGCTTCTCTGTTCAGACCAGAGTGCTATAGGTGAGAGCTGGCACTCATTTGCATTTATATTGCGCCATTCTGTTAGCTATTAGCACTATATTAGAGCGAATATACCCATTATCACCCAAGTGACGCATTACGCAGGGCACTTCCACAGAGCACGGAGCGGGATCAAAGACATATCGAGAGTTATCATTACAGACAATACGGAAAGATACTGTACTTCAATAAAACAGCACGTGTGGATCAGTCCAACCATCCAATAAAACAATATGGTTTGTTCAAATGAAACTCAATTCTTACCACTGTGTGCAGGCGAAACAAAATCAGCACTCTCATGTGACAACACTTGGGACTCTGTGGGTTTATATCTTTCTGAAATATGAGCCAACACAGCTAATCTTCCAGCTAGGTACTCCTGGCCAAGTTCCTGACTCAAGATCTCATAAAACTTTGTATAAGGACTTTACAGCGGCTGAAAAGGTGGCATCGAGGGCACATTGAACATACTGCAGAGGCCATAAAGTATACCTCGAACCTTATCTTTCGAAAACTGTATAATTATAGGAAAACAAACCCACCACCACATGATAACTGGAGTGGTCAGGTTTTGTGAGCAAGTGAGTATTGTTAACAAAACTTCTGGCCGCTTTTTATGCCATAACTCAATAAAAGCATGAAAAGAAATCTTTGGCAAAATATTTGTTGCTTGGCCTGACAGTTCAAAATGTAATTCAGAAAGACCTTGATAAAAAAAAAAAAAAACAGTCCAACAGGCGTCAGGGCTAAATGGGAACATCACAAGACACTGAAACCTATCACAGTGTGGCGTCTTAAATCAAAGTTGTTACCTCTTTTTTTCTTGTCCAACTGATCAATATTAGATCTAGCCCGCAGTGCTTCGTCGTCTGAAGCGTCTCACATTACTCTTGGCCCGCGTCTTCCCCCCTGACACGCAAACCGACCGCTAGGATTGCAGACAGCTCAAAGCCAGACATGATAAACAACACTGAGGCTGATTGAGAGCACATTCAGCAGCCCGGCGAGCCAGCTCTTCAGTACTCTCTTTCAGCGTCTCCGTCCCCACTGGCATCATCTACCACCACTCTCTCAGACTGGTAAAAGCTTGGACACACAACATGAAAAATGCATGCTGTAAACTTTCAGCCGCTCTCCTAACCCAATTTCTCACTTTTCAGTCCACAGTTGTTCGTCTATGGCGTGAGGTGGTGCCTAGTTAACCTCGGCCTGCTTTATGAGGCTGACACACAGTGGGGGGTGGATCCGCTAACAAGACCAGAGGAGGAAAAAAAACTTCAGAAAGGCCCCTTAAATAGTAACAGAAACTGGTCTCTTTTAAAAGGCAGTGGGGGGGGGGGCTCTCATCTCCTCGGACAATGTGGCTCATTTGTCAAGGTGACCCAAAGTGCTCTCCGTGTTTTGTAGATGCCCATGTTTGTTTACCACCCAGCAATGCATGCGTGACAGACGTATTCACCTGCATTGAGACAAGTAATTCATCATTTCCAACTTGGATTTCTCCTCAATGTTTCACAAAAGAGGCTGGACAGAAGCCAACATACCATTCATGTCATGCCCAAACCCCCCTTTTATTGTGAAACCCTGCACATGTTGACCATATGATTTACTCCCCGGCTTTTCTCAACATCTGTGTAAATATTGCAAGACAAAAAGCCTACTGTCCATGCCAGCCTTATGGTGCAGGCACCTGGACATATTCAAAGATAAACCCCACATGTCCACAGATGTTTCTTTTCTCCTGGGCCATTTGGATGACAGATAATCTACAGGGAATTTACGCAAGAAACTTCTCCGCATGTAACAAGACGTAGGTGGACACACGCTGGAAGAAGGTTACTTTGTGACCTGATGATTTATGCATGCTCTTAGCACGGCGTGTAAATATAGAGCAATATTAAAAGGCTTTGACCTGTAAATAATTCACGCATCCCAGAACGAGGGCGATCTGTGGTCCTCAGCTGCTTTGCTTTTTTGACTGTATGGGAACGGGACCGGTTATTGAAGGATGACCGATCAACAGGAAAAAAGTCTGATCACTTGTAACAGCAGCAGGTCATTAAATCATTATCCACGCGCCTCTCGCCCACGGAAGAAACCAGTATTTTACAAAGCGGCGTTATAGAGCCTGTGTATCCAGTCTTACCTTGTTTGATGCCACGAGGTCGATAAGAATCCTGTCTGTAGGAATGTGAGCCCAGGAGCCGGTGTGCTGGTGCCAAGGCGCAGAGGAGAAAGACGCCAAAGCCACAACACGCAGCGGAACCACGGCGAGAAACTCTTTGCGGAGGGACACGAAACGAGTGGCCGGGTTCGAGCGGACTTTACGCTGCTTCCTCTCCCCTCCTCACCACGCAGCAGCGCCCTTCATCCTCCTCTCAGACGCCGATACAGTAAATGTGGCGAATCGGAAGAGACGCACGGAGACGCAGGGCGCAAGGTGCTCGACTCGCCCCCTTTCCCCCCTCCTTTCCCGAACAGAAGCTACACGCTCGGAGAGATGAGGGGCAGAGTGAACAAAGAGGCAAGCGATGACAGGCAGACGGCTCCAGCGCCCCGTTTACAAAGGAGGGGACAGGGCTAGGGCCAGGGATCTGGGGTGGGGGTGCACCAGAGAGGGGTGCTCTTTATAGCTCCATAATCCGATTCGTCCATAAACCTACATCGTTGATCCGGTGTGAATTAAATATAGACTTAATGACAGTCTGGGGCTACCCCCCACGGAGCAGTGGTTGTCAAACTGTTCACACCAAATACCACCTGATAAAATATTTGATCTTCCAACCAAGACTATAGATCAATATTATATTAGGACTAATCTGGGTCTAAAGAAAAGTATTTTATAGTAAAAAAAAAAAAAAAGTCTATAGTCTAAATTAGGCTGCATAGCATGGTTAACCAGAAAAAACACATAACTTAAATGCAGTGAGATACTAGTAATTAAAGTCTTAAATTGCAGATGACCCCGAGTACCTGAAGAAGCCCAAGTACCACCAGTTTAAGAACCATTGGCCATAATCATAAAGCTTCTTCTTCCACTTTGCAACTGAGCTTAGTCAGTTCTATTAAGATGGAACAAAAATCAAGAGGGTTTATCAAAGGCTAAAACAGATGAGACACAAAAGCAGACCTCCACCAAGGCACTCCCTCCAGTGATCCACATCCACATGATATTTATACAGTCATTTTTACATCTTTGATCATATTTTTTTTACTTGTCTTATGTTATGATTCACAACATGCTCTCAATAAAATGTTTTGGATGATAAATCATGATTACAATAGTGGCAGGGTTTGAAGTAATTGCATATGCAGTAGCTCTTTATACACAGGACATCAACTTGTTCTTGATGCAACATATTCAACAAAGCCATTACTTCCCAGCCTTTGGTCCTGCATGTTAATAAGATGCAATAAAGATTACGGCGCATTATATAATTGTAATTATAACATTTGACTGATGGGATGGCACACCCAGGCCGCAAACAACACACTCATTGTCACCAACACAATTGCACACATTGTAATTGGAAAAGTGCACTTTGTTGTTGATGGTTTGACCATGGTCTTGACCACAAACACCAACCCTACTCTGATTCTCTAACATATTATTTCCCCCACTGTCAGTAGAGTTGTAATTATGTTATCAAGGACCATTCATTTTGATGTTGGCACAAACAGGAACTGTTTCCTGCTTATATAAATCAAGAAACATTCTGTTTGTACCACTTTGGAGATCTTAATTAAATTCTTTTATGACAAACATAATTATCGGAAGGCCTCTGACACATTCCAGGCTTTCTTTTCTTCCTCTATTCGTATAACACAATAATGCCTTTTGTTATGATTGTTAGTAGATCGAAATACACAATTGTACACAAAGAAATGCGTTCACAACCCTGTACTCCAGTGCGCAGCTCTGGAAAAGGCAGTCGAATTTGTCATATCCAGAATGTACACATTGTAGCAGTCTAATCCTGTTGTGAGTCACTCCTCTCGGCTGCACAGCTTTGGCGCCCCACAGCAGCACTAAGACTGAAGGAAGAAAATCTATGCAAATTGCAGCTGGTGGTGCACAAAAGAGAAGAGACTTAAGATCAGAAACACCAGTAGTAACGCTGTTTATTCAGACTGCATGTTTACTTTTGCCGGCAGATGCCTTTTTACGGCCCGTGTGTGTGTGTTTTTGTTTTTTTTGAGGATGGGGCCCTGGGAGTGAACAGAGCAGTGGGGGATTGGACTCATTTCTATAACATCTGCGATTCCCTCTGAACTGAACGCCATGAGGAGTAAAGAGGAGTTTTACTGTATATACGGCCTGTGAACCTGAACCACGGGGAGCAGCAGCAGCACCACAGCTCTAATGTGAACAGGGAAAAACAGCCATAGATCAGACGCAACATGAAATAAATATAAGACGCTTGTGATCAGCAGTGGTGGTTCCTACGATTATATGTTTTTCAGTCGGTAAAGGTGCGCTTCAATTGGGTGCAAAGTAGTGTTTTTGTGTTATGGCTGCCTCCTGTTGCAGAAATGAAGATAGGGAACTTATCTTAGGTTCGGGAGCAGGACCACACCTCCACGCCCCTTCCGGTCTCCCCTCTATTTAAGCAGCCTGTCCACTCACCTCGTCCTCTCGTATCGTCTCAGTGCCCCTCCCTCCTCACCCTCATTAATTTCATCTTATTCTTTTTCAGATATCGGGGGGATACAGGCCCGGGAGCCCGGCCCTCTCAGAAGCCCAAATATGCCGCTCACGTTTTACGCCTGGCTTCGTCCTTTCCTAATAAATTCTTGAGCTTCATTCATGTCTGAGGTTGTGGTCCTTGCTAGTGAAGTCACCTTTACAGCCACATCGCCTCTCAAGCCTTTCATGTGAATCCTCCTCGTCATCATCTCATTTCAGCAACTTCCCTCCGGTTTATTATTATTATACGTTTGGAGGTTTTTGGTTGGCACAGGGC